>APFE030733200.1:268854-324316 GCA_000404065.3 Pinus taeda | reverse complement strand
TCCGATGCTCAGAAAGAAAGTTATGACGATTTTTCCCAGGTCACCTGTTTTGAGTGTAGTTCAGGAGTCTGCAAAAAGGCCAACTTCATCAGAACATATCTCCGAAAATATCGAGCGAAAAGATCTGAAATTTGGACCCAAAGTTCAGCGTCAATTCTTCTCAAATGGGTTTTTTTTGCGACTTCTGAAACGTCACAGAACAAAAGTTATAGCGAAAATGCCACGATGACCTGTTTGGAGCAGCGAAACCCTAGAATCCAAAGCTCTGATACCAAATGTCATGAAACAAGCTCACAAAAAGATAGAAAAGAGAGATCCACGCCTTAGAATTCAGCCTCTTCGAGGGGGCAACCTCCTTTACATTATATAAATGAACAATTCTTCCCTGATTCAAATGAAAAGACCTCCTCTCTATATATAGGAGTCTAAGGGACCATAACATAATCAGAGCCTACATAACAATAATAATGCAAGGGCACAATAATAATAATAGTGGGCTTCTATGGGGCTCAATAGTAACAATATGGGCACTACATGGGTACATCAATATAATAAGTGGGTTGTACTAATAACAATAAGGGGTTACTCTAGTAGTATAGGGGCCTAACAGAATGAAAATAGATTGCTAGAATACATCAAGACAGATGTTGAAAAACTAGTGGAATCTGATGCCTAGAACCTTGCCCAGTGGAAGAAAGATGTAGCTAAGGCGAGGAGAATAATATTGGAGGGAGCACAGGATCACATTTACCCAAATATCCACAGGAAAGAAACTTTGTTCGCAATGTGGAAATCATTGACATAATTATTTGAGAATAGTAGTGACCATAGGAAGCCAGTGCTCAAGGATAAAATTCAAAATATCAAGATGCAAAAGAATGACACTATTCCACAGTGTCTGAGAAGTTCACACAATGTCGTGATGAACTTTGTGGGGTTGGTGTAAATGTTGCAGAAGATGAGTTGGTAAGCCTAGCCCTTCTAGGCCTTCCCAAGACCTAGCATAGCTACCAAGATTTGGTGAACAAGAGAGAGAAACTGTTGAATTGGAACGCCTATGGTCTGATTTGGTACAAGAGGAAATAAGGAAGAATACCATAGATGGGACTTCATCCAAGGGTGAGGATGAAGGAAACTTTGCATTGTTTGGAAAGGGAAAGAAAGCAAAAGGGAATAAATCTCAAACCAAACCAAAATCCAACCAAGGGGCGAGAAGAAATATTTGTCCAAAATTAAATGCTTCCATTATCATGAATTCAAGCACTATGCCATGAAGTGCCCACAAAAAAAGGAAAGAAAGGAGACATCAGGAGGACTAGTAGGTGAAGCCTTGGATTTAGTTTGAGCATGCCTTTACCCTTATCACATGCATGTCCAACACAATAATGGGGAGCATGTGGTACTTGCACTCAGGTGCAATGTTTCACATGAGAGGGTGTAGAGACTTTTTCAGTGACCTAGAGGATAAATATTTGCATATGCACATTGAGATGGGGGATGATAGAAGGTACAGCATGACCGGGATTGGTATAGACACCTTTCAAAGGGAGTTGGGCTTCTCTCTCAAGCTCAAGGATATCGTGTTTTTTTTCGGGCCTAAAGAAAAAATTCATCTATGTTGTACTTTCGGAAGACCATGGTTATGATGTGATATTCAGTAAAGGAAAATAATTCATGAGACACAGCCAAAGGACAGGTGAAGCAGATAAGGGCTCGTGTTAAGAACATGTATAAGCTAGATGTGGAAGAATGTGTTGCATTAAGCACTAAGACAGAGAAACTGCAGGGTTGTGATGTTGGTGAAATTTGGCATAGAAGCCTTGGCCATTTGCTTCATGGCACCTTGAATATTATGTAGAAAATAACCACTAGCCTCCTTAATGGAGCACTTGAGCAGCAGGATGTATGCAAAGTATGTACCTTGGGGAAGTACACAAAATCCATATTCCATGATTGGGAAAAAAAAGCACATGCAGTCCTAGAAAGGATCCACTTTGATGTATGTGGACCTTTCTCGATAACCTTCACTTCCAAACACAAATATTTTTTTATCTTTATTGATGACTTCTCAAGGAAGTGTTGGATCTTCTTCATGTGGAAGAAAGTTGAGATATTCTCCAAGTTCATAGAATTAAAGGCACTGGTTGAGAAAGAAACTGGCAAGAAGGTGAAGGCTCTTAGGAGTGATAATGGAGGTGAGTATGTATCGAATGAATTAAAAAAAAAAATATGTGAAAGAAGGCATTGGACGAGAGTTAACAACACCCCACAACCCATAGCATAATCGGGTAGTTGAGAGAAAGAACCATAGCATTGTGGGAGCTGTGAGGGCGATGTTGCATGACCAAGGCCTACATCTACATTTGTGGGTTGAGGCATGCAACATAGCAGTCTATTTGCAGAACTGGAGTCTTCATAGGATTCTGGGCATGATTACACTGGAGGAGGATTTATCGGGGAGAAATTTGGATGTGTTTCACTTCAGGATTTTTGGAGCCTTTGTTTACTACCATGTCTCCAAAGAATCAAGGAAGAAACTTGAGCTAACAATAGAACTGGGGGAATTTGTGGGTTACAAAGAAACTCCACACAAATAACATGTGTGCTTTTCATCCCTCAAAATGACAGTTGTGAGAAGAGATGTAAATTTTGATGAGGAGAAAGTGATGGGGTTCTCTCTTGAGAGGGAGCTTCAGATCCCATCATAAGAGGAAATTTTAGGTCCAAAGGAGGAGCCTTAGGAAGTTGTAGAGCAGCTACAAATTGAGAAGAAGAGAGTGGAGGCATCCACTCAAGTAAGACCATCCAAATAAGGAAGAAAAAAAACTAGGGAAACTCATAGACTTATGCAACTCATCGAGAGTATCATTTGTTTTTATACAGGAATATGACCTCCTCATCAGCTCAGAGGAGAAAGTCAGTTTGAATGAAATATTGACCAAGTTCACAGTATTGTTTTCCAGGATAACACTCCCCATGAACTAGAAAGAAGCTTTATAATGCTCCTCATCCATGAACCAGGGGCGTTAGTCCTTAGGCTATCTCTCTGTGTTGCATTAGGGGAAGCATTAGTCAGCTTTGGTGAGTCTATGGAGGTCAAAGGAGCAGGTTGACTGAATAATATCCCACTATTTACTCATATGTCATCCCGAAAAGCAGAAGACATCCAGATTTGACCTATTTGAAGATATTGTTATTCCTAATAGAGTCTAATCAAAAGGGAAAGAGTAATAGTGCATGGAAACATCCCAGCTTTTTCCAAAGGGAACTCATGAAATAGTTGTCAAGGATTAGCCTCTAGTTCTATGTATTTGAGGCTTGGGGAATTGTGAAAGAGGTCGAAAGAATTGAAATGATTGCTACTTACTTTCGAAGCTTTGCATGAGACATTGGTTCACCAAGAGGTTAAGAAGAGAGAGAGAGAAAGGAGCTAGAGGAGTAAGGGAATCTTGATGCAACTGATGGTTGTAATTACTCTTTCCTATCATTAATATAGACCTTGAGTTGTGTTGTCTACTCCATGGTATTGATTTTATGATTCATTTACATGTTTATGCAATACCATTGGTTATGAGTAGCTTAGATATGTGTACTTATATATTCTTCTGTATTCTTGTTTTGATTATCAATGTTATATGTTGTAGTAATACTTCTCATCTTGTCTATGTGCAGTTATTCATCTAGGAGCTAGCTAAGAGGTCTTCTACTCCACTACATTGGGTTCTCCAGCAACACCGCACCAAGATCTGAGGTAAAACTCTTCCCTCCTCCTTTGATTATCATTTCATTGATATGGATATGTACATGTCTCTTTGTGCCAACTACAACTAATCTAATATGTCTTCCAAGGATCTCAAGAAGATCCTTGAGGGTATTTCCACCATAACCACCCATGCACTAATCCTTATAGAAAAAAATGCACACACCCCTGGCCCCCCTACACCTGGTTATCTCTGTCGGCCCCTTTGACAAATGAGGTATTGACTTCGTCACATGAAACTCTACTTCCTCTTATGGACATAACTACATTATTTTTGCTTTGGACTACCTTACGAAGTGGTCCGAAGCCATTCCCACTTTCTGGGTTGATGGAGAAACTGCAGCATTCTTCCTGCTCAATCAGGTAATCTGTCATTTCGATGTGCCCCGCACGATTGTTACAGACCATGGTTCTCACTTTCATAATCACATGATGTCTAACTTAACATCATTGCTCAGTTTTCGACAGCAATAGTCTTCCTCCTACTACCCGCATGCTAATGGCCTAGTGGAAGTCGTTAATGGCGTCCTAAAAACCATTATCTGTCAATTGGTAGGTAACCATAAAACCCACTAGCACCGTATGTTATATCCTATGTTGCGGGCATACCGACCTTCAGTCAAAACCACTACAGGTTTTACACCATTCCAACTCACTTATGGCTTGGAAGCGATACTACCTATCGAGTGCCAGATTCCTTCACTAAAACTCGTTGTTGAACTCTTGCCTGACACCACTTCCAAATAATAGTTCTTGCTATCTCTCAATCAACTGGAAAAAACCTGTCGAGATGTCGCAGTGGCACTCGAAGCCTATAAGCATTGGGTCAAAGCCTAATATGGCAAAAATGTGAAGCCTCGTTCTTACCAATCCCATGCAATCCAACATAAAGTAGAAAGTTGTTGCGCCACCTAACAACAAAATGGGAAAAGTTGTCAAGTTCCCTTGAAAAATCTGTGCGGAAGACCATATGACACATCGTTGTCTGCGCCTCCAAGAATTCACAAATCTTCTTTCTCAAAAGGACACTCGCCGAACCCTCGTGTTCCTAAACAACCCTTTCCCTGCTTAGCAGCAACAACATCTTATTGTGAACCCGCCTCAACCCCCGCAAGGGAGAAACTTTGGTTCACATCATCCTTCAGCTAGTGAAGTACCATCCACCATTTACACTTTTGAAACGGTCAATCTTAAAACGCAAGCCAAAACTTATGGAGCTCCAGTTGCTAATGCTCAAGACGTTGCCTCGATTTCAACCCCACCACCACCCAAGGATCTTCTATCGAAAGGTCAGTTGTTGATATTGTAATTCGCCCCCCCAAAAGGGTCACTTCGTCGCACAAAACATAATACATTTGCATGTGGTGCCCATAACTATAGTATTGTAGAAGATTTGGTGCAAGCACCATCAGCTATGTTTTCACTTGAAGTATTGCAAACTTTCCCAACACAAAGGAAAGATCTTCTTTTGGCTATTGGAGTCGATGACCCTCAGGATTACATGCTAGTAATATTCGACATGAAGAAATGTAAACCTCCCCTTTCCCACCAGCTTGCATTTTAGGATCAATTTTTTTCGAAAGGACGAGAGGTACATAGAACTGTTATTGATGAAGGTTCTTTGACTTGCGTCATGTCTACTTCATGTTGCCTTGCCTTGGGTTCTCCAACCCTCTCTTCAACATCAAATTCCTTTAAAGCTTTCGACAACCATACTTTCTTCCCAAAAGGTTACCTTGCCAGCGAACCCATCACTTTGAGTGGGAAAATGGTAACAGTGGACATTGAAGTCGTGGATCTAAAACTCGATTATAATCTGGTTTTGGGTCGCAATTATACTTATGCCATGACTGCCATCGTGTTTACTATCTTTTTCATCATCCTATTTCCATTCGATGGAAGGATAGTCATGATGGACTAGTTGTTCTTTTGCACCCTAGATTACTCCCCATTACCTAGCATCACTGTACCTTTAGTGGTTGGTGTACCTGACTCTTATGTCAGTATCAGTACTTGTCTTTTGAAGGGTTCTTCCCTAATGGATTTTTTTCGTCTCCCATCGCCCACGGTTCCACAAACGGTTTCTATGGTCTCCACTATTCCTCATGACCCAACCGATACCTGGATCCTCCTGGTCCCTTCAGACATTGACTCTTATAGAGAACTAATACCATTGTCACCAGTCGAATTGGCCTATGAAGCCATTCAATATGCATCCAATTCTCCAATCACTTTGGTTACGACCAACGGTACCGCCTCCTCTCCCACAACTACTCCCTCTGAAGATCTCCTCAATTAAGTCCTACCTTTGGATGAAGCTATTCTAGAGATGATGTGTTTAGAGGAGCGACCTTGGGAAAAAACATCACCATCGCGTTTCGATATCTAATTCGAGCGTGATACCTATATAAATCTTGTCCTTTGAAGCACCTAAGATCATTCCCTCAAGATATACAACCATCCAAACTTTAGATTCGGAAGGGAACATGGGCAATATTTCAAAGACACTACTCATCGATATTTCAATGAAGACAAGCATCATGGAAACATAAAGATTGGAGCTTATTAAAATTCTGAGGAAATTGCAAGCTTCACCTACCTTTTCAAGGAATTCCGAGATGTATTCTCTTGGTCTTACAAGGAAATGCTCAACATAGATCCATCTATTGTGGAGCATGAGATCAAGGTTTATGACAATTCCAAGCCTATTCGTCAAAGACTTCGACCAATCCACCCCCGCAAAACTGTATCCATCATGACTAAGGTGGAAAAATTGTTACGTGTTAGTTTCATTTACCCCGTTCCCTTAATGGAACGGGTTTCCAATCTGGTTCCTATAGATAAAAAATATGGTACCATCGGCGTCTGCGTTGACTTCTGAGATTTAAAAATTGCATGTCCAAAATATAATTATCTGACACCATTCATCGACCAAATAATCGATGATTGTGCTAGTTGTGAATCCTTCTCATTTATGGATGGTTTCTCAGGCTATAACCAGATCGCCATAAAACCTGCGGACTAGCACAAAACCACCTTCATTTTCCCTTGGGGAATATTTTCATATAGAAAACTCCCATTTGGTTTAGAGAATGCTAGAGCAACATTTCAAAGGGTCATGGACTACACATTCCATGATATCAGACACATTGTTCAACCTTACTTGGACGACCTCCCATCCTAGTCCAAGAAGTGAACCCAGCACCTAGTTCATCTCCGAGCAATTTTTCTTAGGTGTAGGTTCTATAACATATGTCTAAATCCACAGAAATGCATTTTATTTGTCGATTCTAAACGCCTACTTGGTTTCATTTTCTCCAAACACAGGATTAGGGTTAATCCCAATAAGCTAAAGGCAATTACTCAATTACTCGAACCATAATCCATTTTACAGCTCCAACATTTGCAAGGGAAAGCAAACTTCTTATGACAATTCATCATAAACTATGTCGAGCTAACGAAAGGCTACCTACTGAAGAAGTGAGTACCATACTTATGGGATGATCAAGCCCAATGATCATTTGATGTCTTGATAGAGGCACTTATATCTACCCCACTGCTTAGTGTTCCCAACTATTCATGCAACTTTGTCCTCTATCTCACAGCCTTGCCATCTTCTATTGGAATGGTGTTGATTCAAACTCATGATGATCTTAGTGAGCATGTGATCTATTATCTCTCAAAAGTCCTGGCTGGGCCCGAACTCTGATATTCACATGTGGAAAAGTTGTCCTCGGCAGTTGTCTTTGTTGTCAATTACTTATGACACTATATATTATTGTGATAGACTACTGTCATCGCTTTGGAGAATCCCATGAGACATATTTTGTCTCATCAAGTCATCAAAGGAAAATAGTCTAAATGGATTGTGATCCTCCAGCAATTTGATCTGGTTTTCGCCATCACCAAGGCGAAAAAAATCTTTAGTCTTCACAAAACTATTGTCATATCTTCCCATTGTTGATCCAAATGAGATAGCCCATGATCCTCTCCCAGATGAATCTGTCTATCTGATTGACCCAACTGACCCTTGGTATGGTGACATTCTAGTCTACCTCCAAGCGCAACGATTCCACCTGGAATTATCATCAGGTGACCATTGTCACATCTGCCACCAAGCTCAACACTATTTAGTGTTTTACGATACTTTATATCGCCATGGTGTTGATACAGTGCTTTGACATTGCCTCACTCATGAAGAGGCAGAACATGTTTTAAATGACTGCCATGCTAGGGCATGTGGCGATCATCTTTCTGGCATGTCTACTACCTAGAAAAGTCTACGCATAGGATACTACTGGCCAACCTTGTTCAAAGATTGTATCAAGGCAATCCAACAGTGACACCCTTGTCAAATGTGTGAACCACTGGGCCCCCTACACCCGGTTATCTCTATCGGCCCCTTTTCCAAATGGGGTATTGACTTCGTCACATGCAACCCCACTTCCTTTGATGGACACAACTACATTATTGTCATTGTGGACTACTTTATGAAATGGGTCGAAGACATTCCTACTTTTTAGGCCGGTGGAGAAATCATGGCGTTATTCCTGTTCAATCAGGTGATCTATATTTCAGTGTGCTTTGCACAATCATTACAGACCATTGTTCTCACTTTCAGAATCACATGATGTTTGACTTAACATCGTTGCTTGGTTTTCGGCAGGAACAGTCTTCCTCTTACTACCCCCAAGATAATTGCCAAGTTGAAGCCATTAATGGTTTCCTAAAAACCATGATTCACTGGTTAGTAGGTAGCCACAAAACCCACTAGCACCATATGTTATATCCTACGTTGTGGGCATACCAAACTTCAATCAAAACCACTATAGGCTTTACACCATTCCAACTCGCTTATGGCTTGGAAGAGGTACTACCTATCGAGTGCCAGATTCCTTCAATGAAACTCATTGTTGAACTCTTTCCTAGCACCACTATCGAAGAAGAGTGCTTGTTGTATCTTAATAAACTAGAGGAGACCTGTTGAGATACTGCACTAGCACTCGAAGCCCATAAGCTTCGAGTCAAATCCCAATATGATAAAAATGTCAATCCTTGCTCTTACCAAGAGGGTGATCTTGTTTTACTCTATGATAAAAAAAAATGACCTCTTGGGCGCAAGAATGCTTCAACCATTATGGATCAGTCCATATGTCGTCACCAAGGCCCTCTTAAAAGGTTCCTATGAACTTCAGGATTGCGATGGAGTCCCACTCGCAGAGCCCCAAAATAGGTTCTATTTGAAAAAGTATTATGCCTAGTATTGCACTATGCATGTGCTTTGTAATTTTATGTATTTATAAGTTTTACTTCTATTTTCTACGACTGGATTTTTGGCATTTTTTGAGTATTTGTCTCATACATGTTTCTCATTGTGCAGATGTGTTCATCACCCTTGCCATAAGTAGGATACATGGATGGTGCTATTCATCACACACGGCACATTGCATCAGCTGCTTGGGTCATTTACACACCTAAGTCAGAACTACTTTGTTCTGGGCGAGTCTTTCTTGGCACTGCCACCAACAATATTGTTGAGTATACGTCTGTAATTTCACTTCTCACTGAAGCATCATCCCGGGAAATCTCCAATCTAATGGTCAATTTAGACTCTTAGTTTGTCGTTATGCAATTGACAAATCATTATCACATTTTCAATCCAATCTTGTTATGTCATTATTTAAGGGTATGACTCTTGGAACATTAATTTGAGTTTATTACATATGAACACATTCCTAGAGAATTTAATGCAGTTGCTGACTCATTAGAAAGCTATGTATTAGATCGGCATCTATCTCATTTATTATAGATACATGCATGAAAGTAAAGATTTACACAGTTAAAAATTTACAAAAACATTTACATCACATATATATATATAGATATATATATATCAAATCCAGTCTTTTACATCAAAACTTCCCAAAACTTTGGTGCTTTAAGTACAAAATGGCTCTACCAAGCCTCGTTATGACACCCACTTGCCACACCATGCTACTATTAAGAGTCTACTGCTCATGAAAACTCAGAACATCTCTAGCTAACTTCCTAAGAGGAACCAAAAACTGCTCAGGCACACCAACTCTGTGTTGATGCATATGGGCGGGAATATCCCTCATGGGAAGAGTAGGAACACCCATGCTCAGGCCTTCGAGGTTCCTCAGAACCTCGCAGAGACTCTACGCATCATCTCCACCTTCGGCAGTTGTCGCACCCGCGCTAGCCCCAGGTAGTCGATCCCCCCGCCTCACTTGGCGGTGCATGCCCGCAGGTCACATTGGTGCCACGTATGTGTCAAGAAAATTCTTCATGTCAGTACTTGTTCATCCATAAAATAAAAAACATTACATAAACATTCAAAAGTTAAAAATACTTTAAGTACTCAAAAAAACATTCTTACCTTGAGGGCCCTAATGAGTGTTAGGTGGCAGCATCAACTCCGGATCTCCTGTAAATTCCATGCCTTCATAAGCATAGTCATCAATCATCAGAATCTGGCTGCTAAGCCACTCAAAGAAGTCATCTTCAAGAAGTGTCAGATTGGCTCCTCTCCAGTACGAGGAACTAGTGAAGCCCATCGCCCTTGCCTTTGCTCCCTGGGATCAACCTGATCCAAGCTCATTCGTGGCCTCATCACAGGCACTCTCCCAAGTAAGAAGGACACAATGAGAGTATCATACCCAAATTCCCTTTGGGTACAAGTCTTACAGGCTGTCAAATCTGCCTTCAACTAGCGAAGAACTACCTCACACCACTTGAATATTTGAGGATGTAAGCAGTCAATAGCAAGTAACATTTGAGCCTTCATCACTACATGAGGACTCTTAGACCCTACCAAGCACACGATCATCCACAAAATGGCCCTCATGGGCCTTGTCCTGATTCGCTCAATGGGGACCATGTTTTTCACTAAGCCACTTCCAAGTCTGCGATGAGTTTGGACCAACTCGAAGGTGGTCTGTGGATCTATCCTACCCTGGTCAAGTTTGCTCGTGCACCTCTACATGATAAACCTGTCAGAAAGTATATTTCATCTCTGTCGATCGAGAGCTCGTGATCCCTAATCAGGAACACCGCTTGGTGTTCATCCCACTGTTGGATTATCCAACTCAGAAGTTCTTCCTGACCCTTCATCAAGTCAAGCCTTGCATACTTCATCAAGCCACATCTTTTCAAAGCAAGTGTGCATGCTGGATCATTTAGCATCTATAGTTCCTCACTTTCATGAGCTCTTTCTCTCCATAGACTCATGATGATGGCTCAAAACCTACACAAAATCACCCAAAAAAAGTCAAAATGATGGAAAAATCACAAAGAAATCATATGTTGGGGTTTGAAAATATGCCCATGTTTCTTGACGCCCCCCCCCTTTGGGCCCACAGGGCATGTTAACACACCCCTGCAGGTTGTGAAGGGAATTTAACACTCCTCCAAACCTAGAGGAGAGTGTTAGGCACATACAACTGACTAGGGAATCCCCAAACTAAAAACTTTCACCCCTATTGTAGCTGAAAAAAGGTAAAATAATGCAAGTTAAAGGTTAGAACATCTACATGGAACAAACGTCACATCGAATGGTCACCTGGATTGCTCGCAATTGCCCGGGTAAGATCTTCTCCTCTTTCACTCTAGAACACTCTCACAGAACTCGAATGGTGAAAATGAAAGCACCAAAACCTTCTTATAATCACTCTGGAGGTATGAATCACCTTAGTTAGTCATTGAAATTGAATTTTTTCATTCCTATGTTGTGTATCATACGCCATTTCGATATATTGTCAATATTACTCATGATTTGATGAAGAGGTTTCAGTGTTGAATTACAGAAATGACCATGTTCGATTCACTATGAGTACTTTCTTTTCTGGGATCTTTTCTCTCCCTTGAATTGAAAAATCCTTGATTTTTCATCATCGGGCTCGTAAGACTCCTACGACGACGATATAAGCGCTTTCTTTTTTGGGACTCTTTCTTTCTCTTAAATTGAAAATTCCCCAAGTTTTTCCCTTCTACGGGCTCGTTAAATCTAAGAAGAATGCCTAAGCAGTTCTTTTATCTCTTTTTCCTTGCTCATTAAACTAAAAAATATACCTCGAGTTTTCTTCATTTGACTTGTTAAAATTTGATGAAGATATATTGAGTTTGTCTTCATGTGACTCATTAAAATTTCACAAAGAATATTGACTTTACTCTATCCCATCGTACTCGTAACCAAATGAGGCAAACATATATTGAGCATAAGTTTATCACTTTATCCGGACTCATTAGACTAACTTACAGAAAAGGAACTATGTCGGGTATATTATTAAACCTTTGTCACACCTGGTTAACAACTAAGACAAAGGAACCCCCCTGGAGTTTCTCTTTACGATCTTTTCAGACTCTCTAAATATGAAAATACCACCGAGTTTACCTATCTGGACTTGTTAAATTTAATAAGATAGGGAAAATTGGACAACACAATTTCTTTATGTTTATATTTGGAAATATTTTTTGGCAATCGTCATTCCCTTGAACATGGAAATCCCTCAACAAACTTCCTTTGTCGACCTCTCAAAATAACCTCACCATCCTATGAGTTTAGCCTATATACTCTAATGTTCCTACATCCCTGTATCCTAACACTCTTTGGTGTTCATGAGTCTAGAACTTCTTGGTTAAACCTTTGTGTTGTGCCTTCTATTGTTCGAGGGATCCCTTTATCCTTTGTTTCCTATATCAACTGTCAATCATATACTTCCATCATGACCCATTACTCAAAATTTATCTTCAAAAAACAATCATTCTTGTCCCATTTCATGTCAACTGATGTAGGACACATTATTGCCTACCTTTCCACATGTCTCCTCCTATCGAATTCAACACTCTCTTTAGGAAGCAGATCCAGAAACATATCAGTGCCTTGAAACTTGCAGACATTAGTGGCAGTTGACCTTATGTTTGATCGGGGGTTTTCATTGTTGGCTCCTGGTTGAATGATTCTACTAGTCTTCAATGACAACATCATTATTCACACTCACTAGATTTGACTACGCATCTTAGAGACCATCACCATTATTGGTGGCCATCCTCGTGTTTGTTAATAGTTTTCATTATTTATTGGTAATCAAACAATTTGTACATGTTCGACCTCAATGCCTTTATTCACATGTGTCAAAATATGTTGTTAAGACAAAGCAACGATCAAGACCTTGGGTAGAGACTTACATCACTTAGCCTTGTTTTCCTCTCCCAGGCTACATATATTATTTTTTGGATACAACTCGTTAGGATGATCCTATTATGACACAAGTTCCACATTGCACTTATCAGTGGACACGATCATCATATCTCTTTTTTGAGAAATCACTCCGACATAGCTACTAAGCGTGGGAATGCCCGACTTAGGACATGATTTTAGATTTTAACATATGTGGTTGTATTAGGTTTCCTGTAGTCCCGAAGGTCTGATCCTCTCTCTCTCTTTTCCAACATGGCAATTCTAAAGTATTTTGGCCATTGTCTTCATTTTTGTTCTCACACTTTAGGGGGCATATGTTATATAGGAAAATTACCTCCTCATTAGCTCAAATGAGAAAGGCAATTTGACTAAAAGATTGACCAAGTTCATAGTCATGTTTGCCAGGTTAACGCTCCCTAGGAACTAGTAAGAAGCTCTATAATGCTCCTCAGCCATGAACCAGAGGCGTTAGTCCCTAGGGTAACTCTCTGTGTTGCCTTAGGGGTAGCATTAGTCATCTTTGGTGAGTTTCCAAAGGTCAAAGGAGCGGTTTGATCAAATAATATCCCACTATTTACTTATATGTCAGCCTGAAAAGTAGGAAACAACCATATTTGACCTGTTTAAAGCTATTATTATTTCTAATGGAGTCTAAAGAAAAGGGAAAGAGAAATAAAGCATGAAAACATCCTATCTTTTTCCAAAGGGAACTCATGAAAGAGTTGTCAAGGATTAGCCTCTCATTCTATATATTTTAGGCTTGGGGCATTGTAAAAGAGGTCGAAAGAATTGAAATGATTTCCTACTTACTGTCGAAGCTTTGCATGAGACATTGGTTCACCAAGAGTTTAAGAAGAGAGAGAGAGAGAGAGAGAGAGAGAGGAGCTGGAGGAGTAAGGGAATCTTGATGAAACTAATGGTTGTAATCACTCTTTACTATCATTAATATAGACCTGCAGTTGTGTTGTATACTCCATGGTGTTGATGTTATGATTCATTTACATGTTTATGAAATATTATTGATTATTAGTAGCTTAGATATGTGTAGCTAGATATCCTTATGTATTTTTGTTTTGATTATCAAGGTTATATGTTGTAGTATTACTTCTCGTCTTGTCTATGTACAGGTATTCATCTAGGAGCTAGCTGATAGGTCTTCCACTCTACTACATTGGGTTCTCTAGCAACACCACACTAAGATCTGAGGTAAAACGCTTCCCTCCTGCTTTGATTATCATTTCAATGATATCGATATGTACATGTCTCTTTGTGCTAAGTGCAGCTAATCTGATTTGTCTGCCAAGGATCCCAGGAAGATCCTTGAGGGTATTTCCACCACAACCACCTGTGAACGAATCCCTATAGCATATGTGCAGACTCAAGTGAGTTTTTTATGGTCTCAAACAAGCGCCCCATGCTTGCTAGACCAGGATCAATAGCTATCTCACCAGTTTGAGCTTCACCAAAAGTGAAGCAGATGCAAACCTCTGCCATATCTTGGTAGAAGGTAAATTTCTTACTATTGTAATATATATTGATGATTTAATTTTAACTGGTGATGAGAACATGATCAAATCTTACAAGGAGGACCTTGCAAGGGAATTTGAAATGAAGGACATGGGTATCATGCACTACTTCCTCGAGTTGGAAGTATAGTAAGGCGATGGGGAAATATTTTTCTCTCAAGGAAAGTATGCAAATGAGATGCTACAAAAGTTTTGCATGGAGAGTTGCAAACTCATGGAGACACCTCTAGCGAGCAACCAGAGGAAGGAGGATGTCACTTCAAGTGAAGAAGTGGATGCTACCATTTATTGGCAGCTAGTGGGTTCACTAATATATCTTGTGAAAACATGACTAAATATGTATTATTCATTCAGCAAGCTGAGCCAAGTTATGTTTAGGAAAACTAAGTTATTTTGGAAGGCATCTAAGCATGTTTTACGGTACCTTAGAGGCACAACCCAGTTTGGACGATGGTACAGACGGATAGAGGGAGTGAAGTTGTGTGGCTTCACAGATGCAGATTAAGCAGGAAGTCCATAAGATGGAAAGAGCATATCAGGTGATATTTTCAATTTTGGGTCCGCAGTTGTTTCTTGGTACAACAAAAAGCAAATATTTATGGCACTCAGCTCTAAAGAAGTAGAATACATGGCTACAAGTCAAGCAACATGAGAGGCGATCTGGATGAGAAAGATACTTGTTGGAATGTTTGGTCAGATGACAGATTCAATTGTGATCTACTATGATAATTAGTGTTGCATTGAGCTCTTTGAGAATATTACAGTATTTCATGATCGATCCAAGCATATAGATATTTGGTATCACAATTTACGAGACTATGTGTAGAAAAGGATAATGTTGCTACAATACATTCCGATAGATGAACAATATGTTGACATTTTGACAAAGGGCTTTTCAAGAGGGAAGTTTGAGTTCCATTGGTACAGGATAGGGGTGGTTGATAATCCCTTTCTTGTTAAGAGGGAGTGTTGAAAAATGTAGAAAGAAATTCTCTATTTGATTTT
This sequence comes from Pinus taeda, assembly GCA_000404065.3. Taxonomy (NCBI): domain Eukaryota; kingdom Viridiplantae; phylum Streptophyta; class Pinopsida; order Pinales; family Pinaceae; genus Pinus; species Pinus taeda. Next base: position 308,805 of record APFE030733200.1, on the reverse strand, counting down.
TCTTTGATTAAATTGACAAAATTCGAATTTCCACATCAGCAAACAACTTGGATGTAGTTAACTTGTGTGACATGGCTTGTGTCACCCAGTTTACTCAATAAATTTGAGTTGGAGGAGTTAGAGTTCAATTAAGCCTATGTGATTACTAATTTGTTGCAATCAAGGTCAGATATCTCAAGCTATTTTCAATTAAACTAGTTCCAATTTTTGGAGGAAGTAGTGGAAGGTCAATTGCGCAATGGGACCTCAGTAAAACTCAATAATCATCCAATTAACTGAGTTATTAGCCCAAAATAGCTAGTGCATGTAGATAATTTGAGTTCCCTAGTTATGGTGGAGATTCCAAGGCAGTGTAACATCAGTTATAGACTACTCTGGAGTGTACAAATGTTGCAAGCAGTCCAATGATGAACATTGGGAATTGCACAATCCATTTTGGAGAAAATTCCTAAATAATAGGGGCCTAATTTCTCAAGGAATGGCACAAGTAAATAGGGTCTCAAGTAGAGATAGAAATTGACTAATTATGGGCCACAGGTTCTTAGTGAGTAGAGAGATAGGCTATTCACTTGTAGGTTGTGCTTAGTTGAGCAAAGAAATTGTAATACATCTCTATTCATCAGATTAATGAAGGAAGGAATTGTGGTTTTTGGTAGATTTCTTTCCCCATGAAAACTATTGTGTGCATGTGTGTTATTTCTTATTTCATGTCTGAAATTTTTGTTCTAAATTGTGAATTAATTTTAGCAAAGCAGTAGAGTAGGTTGGTGTCTTGTGATTTTGATTAAAACTTCATGAGAAGTTGGAAATATACACCATAATTTCTATAGTTGGAGATTAGTTCCTAAAGTATTTATGATTTTATTTTTCAATCCCTAGTTAAGGGTTTCTTCAATGGTACATTGACCCTTAAATGGTTGTCCCAAAAGTCTATGGAATTCGCTCATATTTGTGCATAATTTAAGAAGGTCGAGACACAAATTGAGGGTTATTTTGAACATAAATATGTTATCATATTGCCTCAAAAAATGTACAGGTTAATGAGTAGATGGACAAAAATTAGGGAACATACAAAGAAGGAGGAGAAGGATTGTTATGTATGTGTTTGAAAAGCAGTAGGTATGATGCTCAAGAACAATTATTTTAAGGAGTCAAATCATTGTTAGGTGGAAGCTTGATGAAGCCCTAGATGTGGGCAGATGTGAAGCCCTACATATGGGAAATTTGAGGATCAAAATCCAGAAGGAAGGGTAGTATATATAAATCCCTAGATTAGCCAAGAATTGACTAAAGTTGTGAAGATCTGAAGCATAAGAAGAAATGCATGATTAGTGTCCAGATAGGATAGTTGAATGGAAACTTAAATATCATATTGTAGGACTATAGTAGTTGTCATATTATATCCCTAAATGCAGTGCTTGAGATGGACATTAATCTTGCTAGCAATGGCATAGAATTTGAGATCAGGGACTTCAACCAAGAGAGCCAGAATGATATCCCTAGTTCACTATCAAATAATGGCATTTTCAGTGAGAAGAAGGGCAACTTTTATGCCTAAGTTTTTTTCAATGGAGCAACACAAGAAGGAGGGAAGAAGTCCCAAATGGTTTTGTTCTTGAAGGACTAAGAAGCAGTAGTGGGCAACTTAGGAGTTGTTCACAAACAAAGTTGGTAACAACTCACAGAAGTATCTATGATTTGACTCGTTGATGGACTAATGGTTAGCTATAGGGAAAACATTATCCGAACTTAAACAAGAATGCAACAACTTACAGATATAATCATAATCACAGAGACGCAGCAGAAAAAACTTCATTTCATTAATAGAAAAATATTGAACTATGCTTACAAATAGAATGGAAATAAGATAGCTCAGGTGATGGTAGCTTATCTCTGAGAAGAGATGTGGCGGCTACATGCCTCTTAACTATATTACAATGAGGCTCAAGGGCCTATTTATTATTGGAAAACATGAAAAAAACCTAAACAACCAAAACCCTAACCCCAAGAGATGTAACACCAAGAGTTTGTGGGCCTCGCTGTGGTTAGTTGGGCAGCCAACTTCCCAAGGTCATAACTTGGTCATATTATCTTCGTTTGGTACTTACAATACCTTGTTGGAAAGGTCTCTCTGAGTACTATAGGTTTCACTACATGCCCACTCCTATGATTATGGGCCTACCGTGGACCCCAAAAAAACATCGTTTAGGGGGTTAAAACTGCTCCGAAAGTTCAGGACCCGAAAAACTGCTAAAAATAGTAAATGTTGAAATGAACAATGAAACTGACTAGGGGGTCTAGGTGGAATAGGTGGGTGGTCACTAATATCCACCTGGATCATTCCTCCCCCCTTAGGAAGCAATGGTCCCCATTGTGTGCAGAGCCTCCATAGGGTAAGGAAATTTCTATTGAATCTGGTCCCTGGTGAACCACTTTCCCTGGTGAAGGAGTTGGTCTGCTTTGACAAATTGATATAACTATATCCTCTGTTGGTGAGTGTTCTTGATCTGTGTGCCCATGATTTGATCTATTGTGGCATGTTCCATGGAGTTCGGGTTGAGCTCTGTTGGTGTGCGATGTTTTGCAATGTTAGATGTGTCCAACAACGGTGGAAAGTATGGTTGAAGGAAATCTACATTGAACATTGGGTGCAGACCACGGAACAGTGGGATGTTGAGCTCGAAGGCATTATCACCAATGGCCTTGGTGATGGTGTATGGCCCATATCAGAGCGGACGAAGCTTGTAGTGGGGTCCAACAAGGTGTTCCTTCTGTAAAAGTAGCCAAACTTTGTCGCCCACCTGGAAATTGTGCAACACTCGAGATTGATCATGGTTTTGCTTGTACTTAGCATTGGCTCTGTCCAATATATCATGGACCTATTGGTGGATGCGTTGAATGTGCTCAATGAAGTTTTCAGCCCTTTTAGCTTCAAACTAAACGTGAGTTGAATCTACTTGAGTGGTTGCAAATGGTATGGCCACGTCAATGGGGCATAATGGTTGGAACCCTAGCCCTACCTGAAAGGGGTTGTGGCCTGTTGAGCTGTAGAGAGCTTTGTTGTAGCTGTGTTGGACATAAGGGAGAATTTCATCCCATGTGTTTGGATTCTTCGAGTTGTACATGCGCAAAATGTGTGCGATCATCCTATTGACAACCTTTGTTTGGCCATCAGTTTGGGGATGGAAAGTCATGGACTTAGTAAGTTTTGTATCCAGCATCGACCAGAGACTTGACCAAAATGCACTCAGGAATTTGTTGTACTGATTTGAGACAATGGAATGTGGGATCCCAAAGTGTACCCACACTCGCTCAAAGAAGATCTTAGCAATGGCCTCTGTTGTGATACTTTTCTTATAGGCCACCATGATGGCCATCTTAGAGAATCTACCAACGACCCCGAAAACGTAATCGTTGTCATGCTTAGTAGAAGGAAGGTCAGACATGTAATCCATGGAGACAGATTCCCAAGGCCAGCTAGGAGGAGGTAGAGGAGTATACAAGCCTTTATTCTTAATGGTTGGTTTGGCAATGGTGCAAGCAGTGCGGGATATAATGTAATTCCCAACATCCTGAAAAAGTTTTAGACAATAAAAATACTTCTGCAATACCACCGCGTTTTTCTCTACTCCGAAATGTTTAGTGACCCAACTGTGGTGTGCCTCCCAAATCATCTTGTCACACTCACTTGAAGGAACACAGATGTGTCCCAAGTGGCATAACAATGCATCCTGAAGGTGAAAATTTGGAACTTGCTTCCCTTCTAGGAATGTCTGGTATATGCTGCCAAATTTTGGATTGCTCTTGTAAAGATGCAGCCACCCCGATGTCTCGTGCCCACAAGACTCAAGCACAATGATCAGTGCCATGACCGATGGTTGGCTGAGGCAATCAGCGACATTATTGGTGATTCCCTTCTTATACTAATGTTCAAATGGAACTATTATAGATAGGTGGACCATTTCTGATGGCGATCGTTCTACAACTTCCCTTATTTCTATATGAACTGTAGAGGTCGGTGGTCTATGTGGATGACCATTTCTTTCCCCAGAATGTAATGCTTCCATTGATGGAAGGCCTGCATAATGGAATACGTTTATTTTTCGTAAGTGGGGTACTTTTGAACTATGTCTAAAAGTGTCTCACTGTGGTAAGCCACTGGATGCCTAGGCTGAGTAAGAACCACACCAATAGAATATCTAGAGGCATCTATCTCAATCTAAAATGGTTGTTAAAGGTCTGGTAATGTGACCACTGGTACAGAACAAAGGCAATTCTTCAACTCAGAGAATGCTTTTTGTTGGGTTTCTGACCAAAAAATATTTTCTTTTGCTCTGCCCTTGGTGACTTGACTTAAAGGCCAAGTGATATGAGAGAACCCCAACACGAAGCTACGGTAGAAATTGGAAAGGCCCAAAAATTTTCAGAGATTTGCTAGAGTGGTTGGGTATGGTCAATCTCGAATTACTTATATCCTGGATGGGTCCACATTACATGTTTCTTACCAATGATGTATCCCAGATATTGAACCTGGGTCAGGCCAAAGGTGCATTTCTGCAAGTTATCACATAGCTTGTGTTGTCGCAGGGTTTGAAGGACCTATCGAATATGGTGGAGGTGCTCTTCCCAACTATGGCTGAAGATCAAGATGCCATCTAAATACAACACCATGAATGCATTGGTGAACGGTCGCAAGATGTCATCCATTAGTCCCATGAAGGTTGTAGGGGCATTCGTCAATCTGAACGGCATGACCAACCATTCGAAAAGGCCCTCCTTGGATTTGAAGGCAGCCTTCCACACATTAGAGGGTTTAATAGGAACCTGGTGATAACTTGACTTCAAGTCAATCTTGCTGAAATATTTGGCTCCTTTGAGTTGGTACAGAAGGTCATCAATCCATGAGATTGGGTACCTATTCTAGACAATGATCTTGTTCAACGCTCGATAGTCAATACAAAGCCTCCAGATCCCATCCTTCTTATGTCACAATGCAATTAGGCTCCCACAAGGTGATGAGATTCCCCTGATGTTCCATTTCTACAATAGTTCCTGAATCTTCCTTTTAATCTCATCATTCTCTAGACCAAAGCGTCTATAGATCGGTCCATTGGGCAACAACGTGCCCAAGGTCAGATTGATGGAGTGCTTGACCTGACAGTGTAGAGGTACCTCTGTGGGTGAGGAAAAAATACCCCTATACTCCTCCATGACCTTGTCCATCTATTGTTGTTATGCAGAGGAGCCCTGATTGGAAGTCGTGGCCACAACCTTCTTCTTGCACTGGGGGTGAATCATAAGGAAAACAAATATCCTGGTCTAGGAAATGATCTTACTGCATTGCTTTGCAATGATCATAGATATGGCGGTAGGTGGGGCTACCTCTGGTATCCTGTACAACTTATTAGTCAAAGTAATAATTAGAGAGCAAGGTCTAGACTCATATATAGCATGTCGCTTCCACAAGTATGGTTTTCCTAACAATGCATCAGAAACTTCAAGAGGAGCAAGGTCACACTGTACCTCATCCATGAAGGGCTTGATGTTGTAGGTAAAGAAACACTTCCGGCTGACGCGAAGATCTCATCCTTGGTAAAGCCACCTGATGGTGTATGACTGTGGATGTGATGTAGTCTTTAGGCCCAGCGGCTTCACGTTCTCTATTTAAATGAGGTTCTTTTGGCTCCCGCTGCCGATAATGAACTGTAGTAGAGAACCCTTCGCCCACATCTATGAGTGAAAGAGGCGCTCCCCCTCCTCTGGATCTTCAAGCTCAATATTATGGATCTTGGTGGTGGCCATGTTGGCACTGGGCTCCGCATCAATGATCTGCTTCCCTTTGTCAATTCCCTTATTGGGTTCTAATTTAGAGTCAAAACCTGCGTCTGATTTGGAAGCCTTCAACTTGGCCACTAGTGACTGCTTGGCCCAACACTCGCTTGTATTGTGAGTGGAGCTCTTATGGAACTCACACCATTTTCCCGTGTCCTTCTTCTTCTTCGTGGTGTTATTATTTGCTTGCGGCTTCGGCGAGCTATCTTAGGTAGCCCCCCCTTGGTTTGGTCCTTTGTTCTGTGGTTTGGGGGCACCTTTTCCTTGCTTTGGATTTGCAGATCCAAAGTTCTGCTTCTTCTATTTAAACTTCTGCTCAATCATGACAGCATACTGATACAGCGTGGCGAGCAAGGAAATTTCCAAGAACTCCATCTCAACTTGGATGTACTTGTGTAGAAATTCGTGATACTTGAGCACCAAATTTCGTTCAGTATCCTTGATACACAGCTTCGTGCGAAGAGTATGGAAAATATTTGTGAACTTTGGCACATCTTGGTCCCTTCCTTGTCATAGCGTGGTCCACTTTATGTATTTGTATTCATAGCTCCTGATAGGGTAATATTTTTCCTTGATGGCGTCTCGAAAAGAAATCCAAGTGGGTGCAATTGAAAACAGTGAGGGTTCACTCTCATCCTTTTGTTCATGGTAGGTTTCCCACCAGTCCTTGATGTGTGGGGCAGCTTTGAGAAGTGAAAAAGTAATCTTTTCCCGATTGGAAAATTCATGAACTGAAAAATATCCTTCCAACAGATTTAACCGTTTATCTATGGCGTTTGCATCTATCAGACCTTCGAATATGGGAATATCAAAGTTAATTTGTGCCTTGAAAGGAGTGGCACCTCTAGATTGGTTGTTGGATGAATATGCATAGCCTATGGGTATTCGTTGAAGGATCTGGGCAAAGTTATCCATCATCGTGTCCCTCTGTCACTCGAGGGATTCCTCGAGCAACATTTTGAAAGGATCTCTTGCCCCCTCATCTTTCTTTTCTTCCACCATGGGAGGTCATCGGGTTTTGCAAGGTTGATCTTGCAATGGTTCAACCAGATCAAGCCCTAACTCCTTATACCCTGACCTCATTGGGGACATGCAAAGAAAAATAGAGAAAGAGTAGACCACTCTGATACCACTGATACGAACTTAAGCATGAATGCAACAACTTACATATCTAATCATAATCACAGAGATGCAATACAAAAACACTTCATTTCATTAATAGAAAAATATTCAACTATGCTTACAAACAGAATGGAAATAAGATAGCTCGGGCGATGGTAGGTTATCTCTAAGAAGAGATGTGGCGGCCACATGCCTCTAAACTGTGTCACAATGAGGCTCAAGGGTATATTTATTATTGGAAAACATGAGAAAACCTTAAACAACCAAAACCCTAACCGAGGATATGTAACACCAAGAGTTTGTGGAATAGGCGGGTGGCCACCAATATCCACCTGGATCAAGACCGATTGGAGAGTCGTGTTCAGTGACTTAAAGGAGCGGGATTCTTTGATAGAGGTATATTAGTGTTGTTGTAGATTGGAGGTAGATGGACCAATAGATGTTTTCAGAACACGTGGACTAAAAGGGCTATGGGGCACCACATCAGCAAGTAGGTCAATGTTGTCTTGTTTTGTGTAGGTTGGAAGTCAAAGCAATTGACTCCAAGCCTTACTTTGTATTCTTGTATCAGTATGTTTATATGAGGGCCATGATCCCTAGTATGGGAGCCCTAGATTGTTGTATTATAGATTGTTAATATAACAAAAGAAAGGGTTTAAATTTTTAAAAGCTGTCATGTGTGCTAGTTGATTCACTGATGTGTGTTTTTTGTTGCACAAAGTTGGATGGTTGAGGCATTTAAGTGTGTTTGTGTTAGAGATTCTAAGACCAAACCCAGATTCTCATGTTCCATCGAAAATCAACAGTATTCTGAAGTTAAGGTTTCTTTTGGAGAGTCTTTTCTTCACTTAGGGTGTGCAACAAAATGTAAGCTAAAATAAAATAAGTACAAAGTTTCCAAAAGGAGGATACCCTTTATACAAAGTTTAAGTTAGCTTAGTGTGTGGATTACAAGTGTGTGTAAGTGAAATTGTGAACATGCAAAGTGTGAAGTGATGTGGATATGCGGTGATCCTTTATAACTCCCCTAATTACACTATGTTATGATTCTTCCTTGAAAGAAAACAAAGAATGTGTGGATGATGGGCCACTTACTTCCTTCCTAATTACATTATGTGAGCATACAGGGAAATGGAAGCTTAGTTTTTTGAGAAAGATTTCAGATGCCACCACAGGTTCACCACAAGGACGCAAGGGAGGAAGGGGATACTCTCTTTCTTTACTAACACCAAGTCTTGGTCCCGAAAATAAATGAAATGAAATGAAATATTTGTATATTAGCAAAACAACTAAAAAATAAGTGTGGATCTAAGACCACTTACTTTCCTCCTAGTTAAGCTAAGTGTGATGTAATTTTTGTAATGAGAAAAACAAGTAAAAAATATATGTGGATTAGGGCACTTACTTTAATCCTTGGTAAGCTATGTTTTGATGCAAAATTCCAAAGAAAAAGATAAGCACTTGCCCTACTTGTAGTGGTTAGCAAGGAAAATTGAAATCTCGTCTGAACTAGAAAAAATTGCAGGAGTGCAAGCAGGTTGTTAGGATATTCCGACACATAGGAAATAGTTAAGTATAACTTGGTCTAGTATAGAGTTAGGTAAAGTGTGTTTCTTTACTATGTACTTTTGTAACTTACAATCCGACGGTCACGATATGTAGTGATCTGACGGTTCATTCTTTCCTCGGTATTACCGACACTTGATCCGTGGCTTAACACCCGATTGGTCCATGAATTCTATTTAAAGAGCATGGAGAGTCATTTGTAGGTTAACCGTTCACAAGAGAAGCTTATGTAAATTTTCATTCTTTTATCAATAAATTGCCTGAAGTGGCCACGTTGGCTCAGGCCGTGCACTGTTTCCCTCTTTGAGGGTTTTAACCACGTCAAAATACTGGTGTATTGATCTGTGATCTGTTTGTGAGCGGTGTCCTTTGGTGTTCTTTCTGAGGAACTTACCTTGTAAATTCCTACATGGTATCGGAGCTATTTGAGGGCCGTGTCCGTTGGTGATCCAAATCTGAAGCCGGTAGAACTGCATCCGACTGTCGTTTCCTAGATCTGCTGTTTCTGACTGCTTTCGGGCCGAGAGGACTACTCTATTGTGTTAGGAGCATCTGTTCCAGTGAGGAACCCCTTTCGTTTCACGCGAAAAGGTTTCTGGTAGCCCTAGCTATGTCATTTTTAAGATCTGGAGGTATAAAATGTTTATTTGCAGTTTCTAGCTATTTTCTCTTTGTTTATTATTTCGGTTTATTTAGCTTCTTTTTTATTACCGAATCTATACCTTTCATTTCTGCGTATGCTCTTTGCCCTACAACTCTGTGCGATCTGGGAAATCAGAAACAGAGAGGAAGGATTTTTCTCATGCGTATGCTCTTTTCCGCTGCGCCTTAGTGTGATCTCGGAAAATCAGAAACATTGAGGAAAATATTTAGTTTTCAGGTAAAGCTAACTTTAAGCTGTAAGGGTTTGTTTTTTTTGTATGTCCGTGCTGGGTTTTGTGTTTTTTGTTTTGTAGGGAAAAAGAGCTTTCTCAAGCAAGTATGTAACCCAAAGCTTCAGTGACCAAAAAAAACAAAGCCCCCCCTCTCTCTCTCTCTCTCAAAATTTTATTCTAGCTCACTTGGTTCAAAGTTAATTTATGAGAGTAGAGGTCTTGAGTTCAAGTCTCCTTTTTGTTGGAAAGGGGGCGTTTTTTTCATTTCCGCACATTCTCACACTTCGTCGGCGCCTTCATCAACTTTTCTTCAAAAATCCATAACTTCTTCATCCGGAAGCCGTTTTTTTTGAACCAGCCTAATTTTTCGAGATCTTTCCATTGGAACACTTAGTTTTAGCATATATAGCTTCCGTTTCTGTTAAAATGGAAAGTCCATGCCAAGTTATTCTTGACAGCACCAACTACTTCCAATGGTGGTCCTACATTGTGGATTTACTTAGAAGTAAAGGTCTTTACAGAATAGCCTCAGGCCAGGAAACCAAACCGAAAGATGAAGATAAGGCAGCTAAATGGGAAAATAGGCAAGATCAAGCACGTGGGTTGATAGGGATGTCCATCTCTCCCGATCTTAGATTCCATATTGCTAAACTGGATACTCCTGATAAAGCAATGGAGCAGCTTACTAAAGTTTTTGGAATAAAAAATGAACTTAGATCCCATCAGCTTGAAAATGAGTTGCTTACATTAAACCCCAATGACTTTTCTTGCATTGAAGATTTCTTGTTCAAGTTCAAGACCATTAGACTTCTTTTGGAAGGTGTTAAAGTTAAGAAAGAAGACAGTGCCCTTATCTATTGCATTCTTTCTAAGTTGGGACCCGCCTACTCTGTGTTTGTTTCCACCTTCCATTCTACAAGAGAAGCCTTCATTTCTCAAGGACATGACTACAAGCCCCCTTCCTTTGATGCTTTTTGTGATTCTTTAATAAGAGAACAAGAAAAACTCTTACACCTTGGTCTTCTTAATCTTGGAAACTCTTCTAAGAAAGCGTTAACTGCCCAGCAACAACCAAATTCAAAGAATCCTAAGAAGTCATATCCTAAAAGGAATGGTCCTAAACCAAACAAGGGTCCTAAGCAATTTCAACATCAAAATGAAAAATCATTTCACCAAAATGATAAGGCAAATAAAAACAAAGCGAAGAATACTGGTAGACATTGCCACTTTTGTAATCGAGATGGCCACTTAGAATACAAATGCTTTAAGAAGATGGAAGCCTTGCAAGCAACAATGAAGAAGCATAACATCCATTTGGAGCACTCTTCAACTTCAAATTCATCTTTAGGAATGGCACTTTCTGCATGTGGTTGTCAAGCATCTCAGTATCGCTATGCACTAAATGTATCTTCTTCCTGTCATTCTCATGAGTGGCTCATTGATTCTGGAGCTTCTTATCACATGGCAAAAAACAAAGTGATGTTTTCTTCTTTAAATGATTGTAACACCAAAAATATATATGTTGGTGATGATAGATCTCTTAGTGTTGTAGGGATTGAAACTGTTCATATAGATAATGGTAAATTTAATGATATATTATGTGTTCCAACCTTATCCTGCAACCTTCTATCTGTATATCAGATAACTCATTCAGGTGAAGGTAAAATCGTTGAATTTTCACCTCATGATGTTGTAATTAAGGACCTAAGAGATCCTAGACAGATTTTAGCTACTGGCATTGCTGATGATTCTACAGGGTTGTACAAGTTTCACAACTTTGGGTCATCAAATCTTCCCTCGGTATTTGTTGCTCATAAAGATGAAGTGAGAAAACTTTGGCATGAGCGATTTGGTCACTTAAACTATCACTCCCTTTAGAATCTATGTAAAGAAAATATGGTGACAGGTCTTCCAATGGTATCTTGTAGAGATGGTGTTTGTTACGGATGTGTACTCGAAGAACATCATCAGGGCAGTTTTGAAAAACGTGCCTCTTGGCACGTCTCAGCCCCTTTACGGCTTGTGCATAGTGATTTATGTGGTCCACTTCCAGTTGTTTCCTTCTATGGCTACAAGTATTTCTTAATTTTCATTGATGATTTCTCCTGATGCACTTGGGTATACTTCTTAAAACTCAAGAGTGAAGTATTTAACATGTTCTTGGCCTTTAAGGCCTTTGTTGAAAAACAATTTGGACATCAAATTCTTAAGCTAAGATTTGATAGTGGCAGAGAATATGCTAAAAACAACGTCATCAACTTTTTCACTGAGAATGGAATTCAAATGCAACATACTATTCCATATACTCCAAAACAAAATGGTGTAGCTGAAAGGAAAAATCGCACCTTAAAGGAAATGGCTAATTGTATGCTTCAATCTAAAGGACTTAGTCTTAATTATTGGGCAGAAGCAATTATCTGTGAAAATTACATAATAAATCCCACTCCTACTAAGGTTTTAAAGAATATCACTCCAGGAGAAGCATGAAGCTCAATTAAACTAGATGCGAGTCACTTTCGTGTTTTTAGAAGTGAAGCATGGGCCCATATTCCAGATGAGAAACATAAAGCTTTAGAACCTAAGAGTGAAAAATGTATTTTTGTTGGATATTCTGAAGATGTCAAAGGATCTAGACTTATTCCACTTAAGTTCAAAAATGTTATCGTTAGAAGAGATGTAAAGTTTTCTGAAAATATATTGGCCTATGAGCCTAGTTCAGCGAATGTGCCACCTCTCTCTATCTCTTCTACTTTTGAACATATTTCTTCTTCAGATGATGAAAGCGAGGATGACAATCCTCCCCCACCTTCTCAGGATCCACCTTAAGCTCCTCGACTTTCAAAATGGGTCCGTGCTACTCGGGATGCAGCAGGTGATCTTGCCAGTGATCCTACAGATCAACGCCGTACACATTCTCAGTTCCATAAAGCCTCTTCTTTACTGGCTCAAGCCTCAGCGAATTATGATCCTGACACCTTTGCAGAAGCTTCAGGCCATCCAGATTGGGACGCAACCATGAATGAGGAATATCGTTCATTATTGTCAAATGATACATGGGATCTTGTTCCTCTACCAAAGGGACGAAAACTTGTTAGATGCAAATGGGTTTACAGAACCAACTATGGACCAGATGGGAAAATTGATAAACATAAAGTTCGTCTTGTTGCTAAGGGTTTTTCATAAGTTGAAGGCGTTGACTATATTAAAACCTTCTCCCCTGTTGCCAAAATGAACTCTGACTGCCTTGTTCTTTCCCTTGCTGCCTCTTTCAAATTGGAAGTCCATCAGATGGATGTTAAATCCGCCTTCTTGCATGGGGACTTGCATGAAGAAATCTATATGGAACAACCCATTGGCTTTATAGAAACAGACTCCAGCCTTGTATGTTGGCTTAAGGAATCCCTTTATGGTCTCAAGTAAGCTCCTAGGGCTTGGTATGCCAAAATGGATAGCTTTCTTTTAGAATCTGGCTTTTCTAGGTGTCATTCTGACAATACTATCTACACCAAGAAAGTGGGAAAGTCTCTTATCATTCTTGTTCTTTATGTGGATGATCTTATCCTCACTGGTAGTGATCCCAACCTTTTCAACCATGTGAATTCCAGCCTTAAAATAAGTTTGAAATGACAGAATTAGGACACTTGCATTATTTTCTCGGTCTTCAAGTCTTGCAATCCAAGGAAGTTATTTCCCTTTCCCAATCCAAGTATGCATGTGATCTTCTATGCCATTTTCACATGGAAGACTGTAAGCTAGATCCTTCTCCCTTTCAGTCTGGAGTAAAAATTTCAGTCACTTGTACTTCCCTTGAATTTGATGCTACCTTATACCGTCAACTTGTAGGAAAACTTTTGTATCTAACCCATACACGTCCTGACCTTTCCTTTGTTGTTGTCCTTGTTGCTCGGTTTATGCAAACCCCACATGAAAGTCACTGGAAAGCAGCTAAAAGAATACTTCGTTATGTTCGAGGTATAGTTTAGTTTGAAATTCATTATAGTGCCGAAGCATCTCCTCTATTGGTTGGTTTCACTGATTCTGATTGGGTCGGTGACCCTGATGATCGGAAGTCTACTACCGGTTATGTGTTCACTCTTGGTTTAGGACCTATTACATGGGCTTGCAAGAAACAAGGCGCCATTTCTCTTTCTTCAGCAGAAGCAGAGTATCGTGGTGCCATAGAAGCTAGTAAGGAAGCCTTGTGGCTTCGTCAAATCCTATCAAAGTTTGGCTTTCAGCAGTAGCATCCGACTACACTTTGGTGTGATAAACAAAGTGCCATTCAACTATGAAAAGATCCAGTCCAACATCACCGTAGCAAACACATTGAACTACACATGCACTTCATCAGACAACTCATTCATGACCATGTTATTGAAGTGCAATATTGTTCAACAAATGATCAAGTTGCAGACATCTTTACAAAGGCTCTCATAGAGGCGAAGTTTACTAAACTTCGATTTATGGTTGGAGTTTAGGAAGTTGTCACTAAGGGGGGTATCTCTAGTGCCTCCTTCCTTCTCCTATTCTGTCATATTTGTAAATCCTTCAATCCTATCCCAAGTTGTTCTTAAGGGGGGAATGTTAGGATATTCTGACACATAGGAATAATTAAGTATAACCTGGTCTAGTAGGTAGAGTATAGAGTTAAGGCAAAGTGTGTTTCTTTAGTATGTACTTTTGTAACTACAATCCGACGATCATGATATGTAGTGATCTGACGTTCATTCTCTCCTCGGTATTACCGACACTTGATCTATGGCTTCATACCTCGATTGGTCCATCATCTCTATTTAAAGAGCATGGAGGGTCATTTGTAGGTTAACTGTTCATGAGAGAAGCTTATGTAAAATTTCATTCTTTTATTAATAAATTTCCTAAAGTGGCCACGTTGGCTCAGGTCGTGGGCTGTTTCCCTCTTTGAGGGTCTTAACCACGTCAAAAATATTGGTGTATTGATCTGTGATCTATTTGTGAGCGATTTCCTTTGGTGTTCTGTCTGAGGAACTTACCCTGTAAATTCCTACAACAACTCCCCACTTGATCACGTGGTGCAGTAAGAACCACATCACCATCCACTTTTCCAAGTAGAAGAAGAAGAGGTGGCATACAAGGTAGAATAAATGGATGGAGATTATGATTGTGATGAAGATCCTCTTGGATTTCCCATTCAAGATATTGATATCAAAGTTCATATGAAGAGTATCCCTCCATATTTTCTTCCCAACTTTCAAGGTATAAGTTCAGAAGATCCAAAAGCCTTTCTCTTTGAATTTGAAATAATTTGTATACCTTATGGTTACTTATTAAACACTCAAAAATTGAGATTATTTCCAAAAGCGTTAAAGGATAGAGCTCTTAAATGTTTCATGAGTCGAAGGGCAAATTCAATAAGAGTATGGAATGATATGCGAAGGATATTACTAGAAAACTATAAATATTATTGTATATGTCATGATATTAAAGAGGAAATATTTGGAATGAGTCACAAATAACATGATATCCTTAAGGATTTGATGGAGAGATTTATGTATAATGTTAGGAGGGAAAAATTTCATAATTTAGGATTTGACATGCTAAAAACCCTCTTACTCAGAACAATTAGAAAAGAGTGGATTGAACTCCTTGAACTAATGAGTAGAGATGATCTATACAAATTATCATTTGAAGAAATTTGTGAAAGATGCAAGCACATATCAAGAGGAAGGGCAAGAGTAAGTAAATCATCATCGAGATTGGTAAGTGAAGCCGAACTTGGTAATTTGGTAGATAACTTTAAAATCAAAATTCTTAGCACTCTATGTGAATAGATAGAAATGTTAAGAATGCAAAATGAGCAAAAAGAGAATGTTGAAATTTGTGTTATCCATTCAACATTACATGTTACTATGGATTTCCCATCATTACCAAGGTTGAAGGAAGTTTACCAAGAGGATAGTGGAGTGAATTAAACACTAGAGAAGCTCTATTACATAGCTCCAAGAAGACCATGGAAGCCTAGTCAACCTAGTATTATGCAAGGTCCTAATTCACAATTTGGAGTTTATTCATGAAAATATAATAGTAACTGAAACACACCCTTTCCTTGGCAACCTTGGCCATCTCAACTTCAAAGACAATATTGGCAATAAGGCTGGCAAGGAACTTATGAAAGAAATCCACAATATCCTCAATATTTTCCTCAATATCCTCCATACCAAACTCAATGTTATCCATACTATCCCCCTCTACCACAACCATCTCAACAACTCACTCCTAATCAACAAAATGCACAACCATTTATGAACGCAAATAATAAAGTAACTTAGCCCACTTATAATGTTGATGTTCAAACTTTTCATACAACCCTTTTGTTCCAAATAATATTCATCTTAGATCAGGAAGATTATTGGAAAGAGAGATTATATTGCTATAATTGAAGAACAAAATCGAAAAGAAGAAGATCTAGAAGAGAGAAAATAATAATGTACCACTTTTTATGGAGAGTATCCACTGGATCTCGAGATTAAAGAATTTTGACTATGGTTATCATCATATTCTTTATGTTTTCAAGATACTAATCAATAAAAAGTAGATCTGAATGTCATGGTATAAGAGGACATAAAAGGTGAAAAATATGAGAAAGAGAACTATGGGCATCACATCTATCTTAAATAATGGTTTTTGACAATCATTAAGTTGGGGCACCACACTCCTCTTCAATAGTTTTTGATATCATCTCAATCAAAGAAGTTGATCTATCATATCCTAGTATATATTAAAGCATATCTTTCAAACTTGAATATGAGTTTATTTTCCATTTTGGTACGTAGATGGATCCATTGGAAGTATTCCAATACTTGAAAGAATTTTTTTTTCAAGTAGAATAGGATAGAAATAAAAGAAATAAAAAAGGGAAAAGATAAAAAGATAAAAGAAGAGGAAACAAATATAATATCATGTAAAAACCTCCTTTGAGGCACTTGAGACTGGCTCGCTAATTGAAAACCTATATGAGGTAGTTGATGGGTTCGAGAAAAATAAAGAAAAAGGAAAAATAAAATAATAGCCTAGGTGAAAAACTCCTCCAAGGTGCCTAAGCAAACTTGCTAGTTGAAAACCTCATTAAGGCAGCAAGTAGGCCTAGAAAAAGGAGAAAATGAAAAATTGAAAGAAAAAAAGATTAATTTCTCTACATATATATATTTATTTGATTTATGCAAGTTCTCTCCAACATGTGTAAGCAATAGCAACAACTTCTCACCATAAGAAGAAGCTAATAAAAAAACTGACATCTAGTTAAGAGAAGTCAAACATGAGGTTTTCACCTCCTTTACTAAGATGCTCTAACAGGTCTAAGGCTAGGTTAATCCATCACTCTATGTTGGGTTGTGTTATATTTTTTCCATGACTAGCCGACGTAGTTAACGGTGGGTTAAAGGGGGGCCAGAGGCCCCCCTTTATTGTAGTGATTGCATAGCGAGCAGGTTACAGGGGGTTTGAGGGGTGCAAGTAACCCCTCTTTATGGGGTCCAAGGCAGTGTCTCAGAAAATTTTGTTTTTTGGACCCTATATTACGTCAAGTAGACCTTCCTATGGTTTTGTGCATGATTTTCACACATGGTTTTGGATGCGATGGTTTTCGGTCCATGGTATTGGATGCTTCGGCATGTATAAATATGTATTGTAACATTGAAAGGAACATAATGAAAAATTAGGTTGGTAGTTCTGGTTTTGGGATCTAGAGGAAAGTCTCTGTATATATGTGTTTTATGTGTTATGCTATCATATTATTTATTTTCTGTGTTTTAGAATTTGTATGCAGGTAATTTTTGTACGGGATTAAAACCTACATTTAGTATCATAGTTTTTTTTGCTTCAAGGGGATGCCTTTGTTGCTGAGGGGTTTTGCTTGGGCCCATAGTAGACCCTGTTCAGTGGGAGATCTGCGAGATCGATTCTGGTGGTGAAAGAAGATGGCGACCAGTGGAAAGATAGAGATCGAGAAATTTAATGGTTAGAGTTTTGAGTTGTGGAAACTCAAGATGGAGGATTTGTTGGTGGATAAAGATCAGTGGATCGTGGTAGATCTGGGTACTAAACCAACGGGAGTGTCCGATGAAGAATGGAAGAAGTTGAGTTAGGAGCATAATATGATTGTGTGTCTCAGATTCAGTATTACTGAATGTATCAGGGGAAGCTACAATGAAGGCTTTGTGGGACAAGTTAGGGACTTTGTACCAATCTAAGTCTCTGGTGAATAAAATGTTCCTACGGAAAAGGTTGTAAACTTGAGAATGAAAGATGGAGAGTCGATGACCGAGCATCTGAACACATTTAATACTGTGGTAAGTCAGTTATTATCTGTTGATATTAAAATTTCAGATGAAGATAAGTGCATCAGTTTGTTGTGTTCTCTACCAGATTCGTGGGATAGTCTGGTTATTGCAATAGGTAGCAATACAACTGCCTTGCATTTTGATGAAATAGTCTCATCCTTGATGATGGAGGAGATGAGACCGAAAAATATGGAGAGCCAAAATGGTGATGCCTTTTCTGTATGAGGACAGTCCTAGAACAGAAACAAAAATAATTCATCGAGTGGGAGATCTAACTCTAGAGGGATATCTAAATCTCTAGGAAAACCTATAAAGGTGGTGTGTTGGAAATGCAGAAAGGACGAGCACTACAAAAGGGATTGAAAATCTAAATCTCCTGATAAAGGAAAGGGATCTAATAATGCTCCTTCCGCAAAGGAATAAACCACACTAGATGAAGGTGGGGATGTGTACTTCACTTATTCAAGTACAAATGATCATGAGGAATTGTTAATTGACTCAAGTGCATCCTTTCACTTCACTCCCTATAGAGAGTGGTTCTGCGAGTATGAGAAATATAATGGTGGTGATGTCTTCTTAGGGGATGATAGGAAGGCTAGAATCATTTGTCGCGGAAAAGTAAAGTTAAAGTTGCAAGGTGGAAGGGTTAGAACACTTCTGGGTGTTCTGCATATTCTTGCATTGGCCAGAAATCTGATTTCTGTAAGCAAGCTGGATGATGCAGGTGTAAACAATGTTTGAGAAGGATACCTGCAAGATGTTTCGGGGAGAACCAGTATTGATGCGGGGAGTTTGGATTGGAACTCTATACAAGCTAGAAGGTAGCACTGTTGTTGATGGGTGTAGAACTCTGTGGTTCCTGAAAGTGGAACAAAAAATATATTGGTCTCTGGAGAGAAGACCATGTTGTGGCATCAAAGGCTTGGACATATTGGAGAGAAGGGCCTTCGAATACTTCATGGTAAAGGTATGGTAGAAGGTATGAGTAATAGCTCTCTGCATTTTGATTTCTGTGAAAATTGTGTATATGGGAAGCAGAATCGGGTGAGTTTCCTCTATGGTGGTAAGTGGGCTAAACAGATATTAGAACTTGTGCACAGTGATGTGTTTAGACCTATGAAGGTTCCATCACTGGGTAATTCTGTGTACTGTGTATCATTTATATATGACTTCTCAAAGAATACATGGATATATTTCCTTAAGAAGAAAATTGAAATCTTTGACAGGTTTAAAGAATTTAAGGCTCTGGTGGAAAACCAGACAGGGAAAGAGATAAAGATGTTGAGGACAGATAATGGTGGAGAATTCTGTAGCAAGGAATTTGAAGAATTTTGTAAGAAGTGTGGTATAGCACGGCAGAAGACTACTCCATATACACCTCAGCAAAATGGAGTCGCAGAAAGAATGAACACGATGTTGATGGAAAGGGCAAGAAGCATGCTCAGTGGTGCCGGGTTAGGACAAGAATTCTGGGCAGAGGCGGTGGATACTGCATGTTACTTGGTCAACAGGTCACCTTCATCAGTGTTGGAGGATAAGACTCCACAAGAAGTATGGACTGGTAAGAAACCCTCTCTTTCACATCTAAGGGTATTTGGATGTGATGCATATGTACATGTTCCAAAGGAGAAAAGAACCAAGTTGGATACTAAATCTAAAAAGTGCATCTTTATTGGGTATAAGGATGGTTTAAAGGGTTATAAGCTTTGGAACCCAGTAACAAAGAAGGTTGTGTACAACTGAGATGTGGTGTTCAAAGAGGTGAAATATGTTATTAAAAATGATGTCCAACCAAAGGAACCTAAGAAGATAGAGTTTGAGATTAAGGAGGAAGAATCATACTCTACATCAGAGGAGGAATCAGAAGATGAAGAGCCACAAACTCTAGGTGTGAGAAGATCAGTTCAAAAAAGAAGGTAGCCAGAAAGGTATAGTCCATCTTTTTTCTATTCAAATTTTTCTTTATCTGTTACTGATGATGATTCCAGAACTATGAAGGAAGCAGTAGATTTAGAGGATGGAAAAATCTAGAAAGAGGCCATGGTTGATGAAATGACATCTTTGCACAAAAATGAGGCTTGGGATCTAGTGGAGTTGTCGGTTCGAAGGAAACCCATTGGTAGAAAATGGATGTTCAAGAAGAAGACAAATGTAGAAGGAAAGGTGGAGAAATACCAAGCTCGGTTGGTAGCAAAAGGTTATTCCTAGGTGTCAAGAATTGATTTTGGTGATATTTTTTCTCCCGTTTCCAAGGTAGCTTCTATTAGATTACTTTTATCTATTGCTGATACTTTTGATTTTGAGGTAGAACAGATGGATGTGAAGACATCATTTCTTCACGGGGATCTGGAAGAGGAGATCTACATGAAGCAACATGAAGGTTTTGCGGTGAAGGGTAAGAAAGAAATGGTATGCAAGTTAAAGAAGTTTTTGTATGGGTTAAAACAGTCACCAAGGATGTAGTATCAGAAATTTGATACATTTATATGGGGACTTGGCTTCATCAGAAGCAAAGGAGATCAGTGTGTGTATTTTAAATTAATTGGTGACCATGTTATTTATCTGGTCTTGTATGTGGATGATATGTTGTTGGTTGGAAATGACAATTAAATTATCCGGGATTTGAAGACCCAGTTGTCCTCCAAATTCGACATGAAATATCTTGGTGTTGCAAACTATATTTTGGGCATGGAAATTAAAAAAGATTGGGCAAAGAAGAATCTCTAGTTAAACCAGAGGAAGTGTGTCAAGATAATATTGCAGAGATTTAATATGTAGGATAGTAAACTAGTGAAGGTTCCTATTCTTGTAGGTTTAAAGTTATCTACTAAATAGTGTCCCAAGACACAAGAAGAGGAAGAGGACATGTCCTGTGTTGCATATACAAGTGCAGTCAGTAGGTTGATGTATGCAATGGTCTGTACTAGACCAGACATTGCACATGCAGTTGGAGTATTGAGCAGGTTTATGTCAAAACCAGGAAAGGAGCATTGGACATAAGTGAATCAGGTTTTCAGGTATTTGCGTGGCACTATTGATTATGGTTATTGCTACCAAGGAAGACTAGGATTGGACAGAGTGTTGCATATTCATCACTTTCTTGATGCAGAGTTAGAGATTTGGATCAGAGAAGATCTACAAGTGTGTATGTTTTTAACCTATTTGGAGGTGCAGTCAACTGGATGAGTAAGAAACAATCTGTAGTGGCACTATCAACTACATATGCAGAATACATGGCAGCTACTCATGTAAGAAAGGAAGTAGTTTGGTTGCAGAGATTGTGTTCAAGTATGGGGTTAGGACAGGGAGCTATAAGGATAGACTATGACAGCCAAAGTGCAATTTTCATGGAAAAGAACCTTGCATATCATTCAAATACAAAGCAAATTGATGTTCAGTATCATTTTGTGAGGGATATGATAGAAGACAGAAAGGTGTTGCTAGTAAAGGTGGACACTTTGAAGAATACTGCAAATGCATTGACAAAATCTATGAGCTCTGGGAAGCTCCCTTGGTGTAGAGAAATAATGGGCATTACAGGGATGGATAAATGACTGCTCTCTTTTCGTTCCCTTTGGAAAGAAAACAAAAAGTGGGAGAATTTTGAGTTGTGTTATATTCTTTCCACGACTAGCCCACGTAGTTAACTAGGGGGTTAGAGGGGTGTGGGGGCAGAGCCCCCGCTTCGTTGCGCAGATTGTGTAGCGGGGGGTCACAGGGGGTTTGAGGGGTGCAAGTAACCCCCCTTTATGGGGTCCGGTGCAGTGGCCCATAAAAGTTTGTTTTTTGGACCCTATATTATGTTGGGTAGACCTACCTATATTGTTGTGCATGATTTTCGCACATGGTTTTGGATGTGATAGTTTTTGGTCCATGGTTTTGGAAGTGATGGTTTTAGGTCCATGGTTTTGGAAATGATGGTTTTCGGTCCATGGTATTGGATGCTTTGGCATGTTTAAATATGTATTGTAATGTTGAAAGGAACATAATGAAAAGTCAAGCTGGTAGTCCCAGTTTTGGGATCCAGGGGAAAATCTCTGTGTATATGTGTTTTATGTGTTATGCTCTCACATTGTTTATTTTCTGTGTTTTTAGAATTTGTATGCAGGTAGTTTCTGTATGGGGTTAAAACCTACACTCTGAGCTATTTACAAGCTTCACCCATGATTCTCAATCCTTTCCGATTCATTTTTCATCGTTTTCTTGAGTTGTTACAGGAAATTGTTGTGCTACTATCGGATATTCCAAAATTGCAAAAAGACACAGGGCATAAATTATCTTGAACATATCACGAAAACCGTGCATCCATTAGGCAATATTTATTATGGGGACATGCATAAGGATGATGGTAAAATGATAAAAAAATTGGTAACTTTTATTGTATATTTTCAAGAAATTTGCTACCATCACCTACAATTATTTCTCATTTTTCTCAATATTTATGCATCTGTTGGTTGATATTTTTCATGGAAAGATGCATAAGGATGATAGGAACATTATAAATTTTTCGTAGGTGAATATAATATACCTTTGGATAGATATTGTCTAAACAATTATGCAATAGGAAAGTTACAAGTTGCTTTAGCAAATTCCTTACATTGCTATAGGAAGTTGTCGAGCATAGAAAAGGGAGGCATATTTGAATTTTTTCATCTCGAGGAAAATGGAGTCTATAGAAGCCATCAAAATCCATCCACTACATCACTCTTCCTTTTTTCTTGATTGCCCCACTTAAAATACACAAAATCCAACACTCCACCTCTTTTTTTTACCCATTACCATCACTAAAAGGCTCTCTAGCAACCACTAGACATTTCCCCGTGAATTATCAAAGCCTTTGAAGGCCATGATCAAAGAAAATTATGAACCTAAGGGGCCTATGTGGTTGCTACAAGAAGACGCACAGTCCTATAGTAGCATGCATAAACCCTACATGATCGAATATGAAGCTCCAGTTTGGGAACTTTAGGGATCACCATACTTCATAATCTCGAAAGGCAGACTTGAGTAATTACAGGACTCTTATATGTTTCTATAGGATCCTCAATCAACAGGGATTAGTAGCATCGGGGAAGCTACAATATCAACACCCTAATAACCTAGATTAGATATATTTGAATCAATAGAGAATACTAGAATGATACCTTTGAAGGAAAAAAAAATAATGACGTTCCCAAAATTAAAGATTGCATTACCTCAAACCACTCATAGCAGGAGCATCTTAGTTGTTGTATTTCATCCATATGGACCATAGATGTAAAACAATAGAAATAGGAATAAAAAATTAAGAATGCATCAAAAAATAAGGCTACGAATATTAATAACTCTAACATATTATCACATGTAGCTTTAGGATCATCAAATTCAACCTCCACATCTACAACAACATCCTACACAAAAAAAAAACACTCATGTTAAGGTAGAGGTATGCACCTCTTTAACCTCACCCTTTGAACCTATTCTAGCTTGAGAAAACACTAAAATTGTGAGGAGGAAATATATTTTATAGCTGAACTTATTAGCAAGAAGCTTTAGCTTTAACTAGAAGTACTTTACCATTTCTCCAAAGGACACCCACATGTATGGGAGATAAATGAGGAAAAAGTGAAAAAATACTCAAGAAAGTGGTTTGTTATCATGATGTACAAGTAAGTAGGTAGGGGCCAACTTCGTTAACTCAACCCACTCGAGGTTTGTTTTCCATGCAATATTATTGATAGGAAAATAAGAGAGAAAATTTAAAAATGAAAAAAGAGAAAAATAATAAAAAATAAAAATAAAAATAAAATGGTGGACAGAGCACATCTTGGCATGCAAACTAATTGCTACACAAAGACAAATATTTCCTAGAACAACCACTAAAGCCTCGAATGACTTGAAAAGAAAAAAAATATTCAAGGGAAATGTAAGTTAAAAGTTATTTCCAATTACATTTGACAAAATAGTTCAAAATATAGCAGTTGTCAAAGAGAAAATTTTCTACATTATACAATTTGAATTCAAACAATGCAATGGTTGGGTCATCTGATTATTCTTTTTAGTGTGATAAATGGTAAAAATTTGCATGAGATAATTTTTTAACTATATTATTCTTTCCTCTCCTTGAAAAATTATGCATCTTTCCTCTACTACAAAAATTCGTATTGGAGGAAACCATAAAATTCTATAGCAGCAAAGATCCAACCAAAGTTAAAAGAGGTAGTGATAGCAGAGAGAAAAAAAGAAGAAGGAAGAAATACACGCAAAAACAAAGGTATAAGCATAAGAAGAAGTAGAATGTAACAACCCTGGGTTAAAAATCCATGTAATATATTTAATAAAGGAAAAATTAGACCAAGGTCATGGGACACATATTCCAAGCTGAATGTTGGGAAAAACATCATAATGGGTATTCATTTGGTTTATTATGGCTAAGAAGAAATTGGAAAAGGCAACGATAAAGACTCTGGAAAGGAAAGAGGCATTAATTGGAGTTTCAGCTATGAAAATATAGGAAAATAGGAGAAAATGAAGGTGAATGGTCACAGGTTGCATGTGAGCAGTAAAATGAAGGAAAAATAATGGAAAATGAAGAATATAGAGGCCTCATTCATAAAAAGGCTTCTAAGGATCAGTTCACAAACTTTTGTCAATTTTAGCTTGGAGCTCTCTCTATTCTCTATACTCTCTTATACATTTGCACACTTAGAGAATTCTTGGAGCACTCTAGCGTTGGAGGAAGTAAGGCAAAGGAAGGACAAGAAATCCAAGGGAAACAAATATTAAGTAAGGAAGAGTTGGGTCAAGTGGCTATAACATTATTACTTGTGGGTATCGAATTGCATGTATTGTTTCCTTGCTAGTTTTGGCATGCATGGTACATTCATGTGTGTATTTGTTTCTCTTGTTGTCATTGGCATGAGTTTTTGTAGGTGTGACAATGGTTTTCATCCTTGCCCCACCATTTTCGGATAGCCATGGTGTGATGGGGTTTCTATTACTTGCTTGAGCTATATTACGGGATGATTTTGAAATTGAGTGAGGTGGTCTCAAGAAAAATCACAAGGCCTAGGAATCCTTGTACCAATAAAGGTGGGATTGCAGTAAAGCCTACTTGTGTATACCATCGTTGGGACTAGGAACCCTTGACCGGTAAACGGAAAGATATACGGTAGAGCATAGAGGGCAGAGATGGACAAATTCCTCATTATTTAGGTAGACATATCTAAAAGAATCCATGCTTGTATAGGCCTAGCGATTCCTAAAATGATGTATGGTGGGATTACGATAAATCCTAGTAGTGTATGTTTCTTATTTGCGACAATGAATCCCTTAGCAATATATACGAGAAAACCTGGTTGTATTCATGCTTTCTTTGGGCCTAGAAATCCTTGACCAATTTGGTGGGATATGCGGTAAAGCCTGAGAAGCATGGTTGGTTTTTTTATGAGTCCCAAATTCATGTTTGGAAAATGGCACAAAGCTAATTGGATGAAAGAAATATTTGGCTAAGCCTAATGTATGGTTGGTAGTATGTGGAAGTCCCTAACATGGTTGGCTTTGTATATGAATAATGGTAATATTTCCTCTTGATTTTTATAAGTAAATGTGCTTGGTTTTTATGTGATTCTAATGGTTGTTATATCATTGTTAATCTATTGGTTATATGTTGGTTATAAGCATGGTTTATAATAGACTTCAATTATGGCTCTCATAATGTTTTGGTTAGTAGATGAAATTTTAAAGAATGAATGACCTAATCGATGATAATTCAACTATTATGGGAGGGGATAGGACTTTATTGATGAATCTCGGATAGGTATGAGGCCCCTATGTTGAGATGTGGTTTTATGGCCTATACAGCACATCCTCATGATGTGTTTAACGAAATGCCTATCATGGTTAGGATGAGTTTGGTCATTTCCTTGTTCAAGTTTTTCATTAGAGGCCTCATCTTATTATTATTTACCATTCTTGAGAGT
The DNA here is from genome assembly GCA_000404065.3 of Pinus taeda. NCBI lineage: Eukaryota > Viridiplantae > Streptophyta > Pinopsida > Pinales > Pinaceae > Pinus > Pinus taeda. The sequence goes on along the minus strand of APFE030733200.1, from coordinate 283,131 downwards.
TTCATCAAGTTTCATTTAGAGGCCTGAGTCCTAGCCCTGAAAAAGTGGCTCAGATTTCGGGGTCCCTAGCACAAAACTTCCTGAAAAATACTACAATCGCATGGAGGCCTTGTTGTGGGAGAAACTAGAGGATTTTAGTCACATGGAGGGCTTGTCGTGGGAGTGATTAGGGGTCTATTTCAACTAAAAATCAAATTAACTCAGGGGCTGAGCACTTGAAGTGGTTGGTTAGCCCCTAGGGGTCCTATAGCTATTAAGGAAGGTCAGTTATGTTTTTAGTGTGTTGATTCCATTTCCTCAATTGTACATGGGGAATTGAATCATATCATAGTAACTCTTAGTCACATGTTTACCTCAGTGGACCAGTTAGCTTGGGTAAATGTGGGAGGAGGGTGTTACAGATTGGTATCAGAGCTTGGTTCAACCCTTGGATTGGATGGACAGAGTGTGGTTGTCATGCATGCATGTAGGTTGTATATGTGCTTGATGTGTATGCATGGTGATGATCATTGTTTTAGTTTTGTTTTCATGTAGAAGTTGAATATATTGTTTTTTGGATGTGTTTGTCATGAATATGTGTGAGTGTTTATATGTTGTCATGCATGCATTGTGTCTAGTTGGTGTTATAGTCATGGTGTCATTCTTAGTAACTATGATGGTGATTGAGATGATGTTCATGTATTTGTACGATTATGTTTATACATGTATTGTGATAATATGGTTGATCTTTCAGATGGGGAATCTGGCCTTGAACTATACTGAGGTATGTTGATTATGTTTATATTTTGGTTTAGCTAACATGGTAGGCTTGCAGGAAGAAGATTAAAGATAACTAGCAAGATGGTATAATATAGTTCACACAATTCTCCCTATAGATCAGATGAGAAACATGTTGATGGATACTCTCCTAACATAACAAACACATTGAGAAGTGTGAAGGAAGAATTAAGAAGTTGCAAAGAAGATAATGGCAAAATCATTCAGGCACAAGATAAACAAGCAAAGGTTAATGCACTTATCCTTCGGAGTTTGTCAGAATTGCAAATATAGGGATAGCTTAGAATCAGCCATGGACATGAGGAAAATACTAATGGCACATATGGTAGCAGGTCTCATGGTGGGCATAAGTCGAATAGGGATGACATGATTAGAGATGGTAGGCTCTTGGATACACTGGATAGGAGAGGTGACAGACACATGTTCTATTCTAGTTTTGGTTCCGACAGGTACCATGGTCCTTACACTACAATAGAAAAGGTTAATGGACATGAGGGTCATGCCTCTCATGAACCTTAAGGTTCATCACTAATGTTGTGTATGGTGACGATCCTTAAAGAAACGTTTTTGTAAGTACATATAGTGACAGTCCTTTAGGGTTTGTCACCAAATCCATATTTAATGACACTTTTGGTGAGGGTTGTTAAAGGTACATCACTAATTCTCTCTTTGGTGACACTTCTAGTGATGATATTTTATTGTCTCTTGCCAATGATCTTTTCGATTACTTTTGGTGATGGTCAAAAAATGTTCATCATCATTGATCACTCCAATGAGTTTTTGATGACTTTATGTGACTGTTGCTATATTTTTTGTCAAAAGAAAATAATTGAAGACCATTGTTATGGATTCTCTTTTATTATGTGTCCAAGGCCATTGTGGTTAGATTCAATCAATTTGTTAAGAATTAATTAGTGTGTATCATTTCCCTTAAGTAATGAGAATATAGTTATCCTATGAATGAACATATGATTAATCTTTGTTAAGTTTATTATCTAGCAAATTCCCTTTAGAAAAAGTGTCGATAGCATCTGTAGGAACCATACTATTTAATACATAATCTAGATTGGTCAATTATATTAATGAGAGATACCTAGCACTCCTCAACACTCTTAGCACACCTTGACATGCTTTGGAACACACTAACATTCCTTGGCACCATGCATGTCTTGGAACATTTTTGTACCTAGAACATATTGCCATGACTAGGACACCAAAGCACATGTTGTCACACCCTAGCACAACATATCACTTCCCTAGCATGTTCTGGAATGACCTGTAGTTCCTAGAATTCCTTGGAACACTTTGGCATGCATTTTCATACATTATCACTTGGCATGTATTGGCACTTGACATGTATTGGAACCTATTGTTAGTGTGCCTAGCATGCCCCTTTTGAAAATGAAAAAGTCTTGACATATTAACCCTATTATGTGTTCATTTCCTTCCATTTTAGCTTGGTTCTCCCTTTTTTTTCCTTGAAACTCCTTAACACGTGTTGGCAAACCTCGACACCTTGCACATCCTAGAATGACTTAGCACTTGCCATGTCTTTCCATACCTTGTCACTATTTGGCACATCTTAGCACACCTTCAAACTCCCTAACACACTCCAGAACTTCTTTACATGCCTTGGTATTCTATAGCATGCCTTAACACTGCCTATCATACCTTGTCACTCCCTCCTTGGCATGCCTAACACTTATTGAGACTCCTTGACATGCCCTCATATCCATTAATTTCCATGCATTTTAACCTAGTGCTCCCTTGTGCTACCCTTGTTGAATACATTGTCATTGATGTCAAAGTAGGTGCAATATATTGTCATTGATGTCTTCGATATGCTGGAATGCATAGTTGAGATGATGCATTGATGAAACCCTAGCTCTAGGGTTTAGATGTCTTGGAAGATGTGCATACCCCACACTTGGATTGCACTTATTGATCAATTCATCATGATTCTTGTCATGGGAACCCTCTAGATTGATAGACTTCATCATGTCAATTATGTTGATATGTGGAGCACTTCATGGGCCCTCACAATTAGAGAGATATGCTTGGTTAAATTTGAAGCCACCTACTTGTGGTCAAAATCTCCAAAAGGTTGATGATGTGGTAGTGCATAATTAGCCTGGTTGTGTATCACACCTAGATTGAAAAGGAGCTTCATTCAAGGGCTAAATAAAATAACTTGAAGGGATTAACACTTCTTATTACTATGGAGGGGAAAAGAATTTTTATTTAAATAATCATGGTCAAACATTTTAAAAATTAATTTGTTTGAAATGGTCCAAAACTAGAGGGAGCATTTTGTCTAGATCCAAAATATTTTGAAATTTAAAATGAATTTTGTGGCTTCTCCAAAACATTAGAGTTAGCCTCCCTCCTAGAATCTTTTTGATCACTATAAAAAGAGATTTATTTCTCCTCAATTGTTATGCAAATGTGAAATGCCTAATCTTCTAATCATGCTTTTGTAGTGCTATGTAGTATTGATGATTTTCAAGAGGTTGAAATTCTCCGGAATTTTCTTCTACATTTACAGTTTCTTTTGGATTGGCTTTATGATGTTTATCACAAATATGGGCATGGATACTAAAGCATATGGTTCCTTTCTAGTTGATTCTCGAGATATACTTTTGCAAAAAGAGTTTGGAACTACTTAGTACCTACATAGCCATACGGAAAGTTTTGAGGTCTAAAATGGGCCTCCTAAGGAAATTATAAAATAATAGTGGAAATAATAAAATAATATTACATTAAATCATCAAATTTTAGAGGGAAAAACGAAAAAACTATTTTCAACTCGTATTTTCAACTTATCTCCTTGTGGGTTTACTCAAATTTCGAGCAGAAACACTAGTTGGATGCATAATTTGATTCTTCATCCAAAGAGTACCCATGTTGCATACTTTTATGGACCCTGCAATCACGTTTTTTCATGTATTTCTCATTTTTCGTGTGGTAGGGTTCACAAGCATGCAACATGGGTACTCTTTGGATGAGGAATTAAATTTTTCATCAAACAAGCACTCCCACTCCAAATTTGAGTAACACCTTAAGGAGATAAGTTGAAAATACGAGTCGAAAAAGTAGTTTTACTATTTTATTATGTTTTAATATTTTTACTTTTTTACTCCAAAAATAGTGAATCATTTCGGATTGTTGACATCATCATCTTAAATCCTGTTAGTTCTTATATAGTTTATTTTGATTGTACATTTTTCTTAAGAGACCCATTTTAGACCTCAAAATTACCCTAATGACTTGTCGCCCATCAAGGACTTGTATTGAACACATCTAAGGTAAGATACATATGTGACCTAACGTTCAAAGGATTTTTGGACTATATAGGTTTTTTTGGCTTATTGTTTATTGGTTCTAGGATTTGTTGATGTCTTATTACATAAAATGAATAGTCAAGTCCAACTGCTACCCTAAATTAGTCAACACCTTCTCCTCCTATAAATTTTGGCCCTCCTTACAGGCAGATCTTTGACCAACTTATGGAAACATTTGAGATGAAAATTTATTAAGTATTTTATTGTCTCGATTTTAAAATGGCTTTCAATGGGATCTGAACCACTATGGCCATTTAGTCATCTTCTTTTGAAAGGTCATAACAAATATGACTTATTCTTGGAAGCTACACAAACCCTAAGGCACAAGTTTGGACTTACACATTGATTGAAATGAGACCATGTTTCAAGAACTGTTCTGGGGCATAAATTGAGCAGCGTAATATGAGGCATATTCTCTCTATGGAAAGAGAAAATTTTCTGAAGCAACTTCAACAGTAATTATGGAGTTTTGAGGCACAATTTTTGCATTCATGTAGACTCACTTAAACTAGGCCATGTGTTTTGTTCACATAGGTTTTGAGGCTAAGTTGCTAGTTTACAATCACCAATCTTCTCCATTTTCTTGTGATTTGATTGCAAAGGTAACTTTGCATATTGAGCATTTGGAGACTGGTGGAGCGTTTTGTCTAAACAAAATTTTGGCAATCTTCTAGCCTAGAGCAAGAAAGCTCATGCATTTCGAATATGAAATTCTATGAAGTGTTTGAGGCATCCAACTATTAACGGATCTCCTAAAGTAAATTTATTGTGGACTATGGTAAGGGTACTCAAATTTCAGTACACTTTTGTGACCAATTCAGTCTCGACACTTGGGATAGGATTCACATACTATGGTAAAGGTTTTTAAGAATCACACTCAAATAAAAACTATGTATGATCTATGGAAATAGGGTATTTTGTTTAGAATTATAGTGCTTGCATTCATGTACTACACGAACCATTAATCCCATGTTAAGATACAAAAGGTATTTCTCTAAAGGATATTATGATACATCTACCCTTCTTCTAAAAGTAAACCTTGTTGGTAAACCATAGACTCTGAGGCACATGACTTGGCTCTAACCAGTGGGCACATTTAGTTTGATATTGCATCACGATGTGGAAAGGTATTTGAGGAAAAATATTATCACGCACTTGACATGTAAGAAAACTAGAATGCCAAAAATATGAAACACATAGAAATATCACATGAATTGAGACATGCCACAAAGATATCTTATTATTTAGAAGAAAAATACGATTTTCACTTGCCTCTTCGAGGGGGGAACCTCCAACAGAGAAGAAATCAATTACAATAAAACTCAATGATTCTTCCCTTGCTATCTAAGACTATTCATAGTTTTATGACATCCAAAACCATAACTACTAGAGGTCCCTTGCATAATATGGGTTAACCACTTTATTTATTAACTATGACTCATTTATAACTAATTGTGGTCCTTTTTCTGTAATGTGGGTCACCCACTTACAATTATTATTAATGCGGATAACTGCTTACGTGCTGTATTGACTCAAATAACTAACTATGACTTTGAATAGGCCCTTTGTGCTTATTACATAAATAAAGGGGTTAGGGTTGAACTCTAACATGCCCTCCCCCATAAAAAACAACCTTGTTCTCAAGGATAAAGATGCAAAAAATACTGAATAATAGTGGTTGGTTCCCTTGTTGCATCTTGATCATGTGGTTAGGGAGATGCCTTTTGCGAGTATCGAGGACCTATTCAGGTTGGGTCCAAAGTGAACCTTCCTCATCTAATCGTGGTAGACTTGTTCGAACCTTCCAATTATTTCCCACAACTTTCTTGAGATAGGAATTACATGGAAAACTAGGTGAATTTTCGAAGTACTCGATAGGGCTAGTTTGTAAGCGAATGCTCCTATACGCTGAAGTAACTAATAAGGGTCATGTAATTTTGGTGCTAATTTTTGGCAGCCATTTTATTTGATAGAGACCTGTCTATAAGGTTGGAATGGAAAGAACACCTGAGCACCTACTTTAAATGACCACTTTGAGTGATGTTGATCAACCTATTGCTTCATTCTATTCTCAACTCTATGTAGATTATCTTTGATATGGGCGATCATGGTGGCACAATTTTGTAGGAGTTGGTCAACTACCTATACTTTGAAACATTTAGGGATATAAGAAGTTGGTGAAGGTGGGAGTTGGCTTTATACTGCCTCATATGGAATCATCTTAGTGGCTTCATGATAGTTAGTATTATACCACCATTTAGCTAAAGGTAACAATTGTACCCATTGATGCTCCCTTTTTGAAGTGAAGCCTCACAGATAGGTCTCAAAACATTTGTTGACTGCTTTTGTTTGACCATCAGTTCTAGGATGATAAGTTGAAGTGAATTGGAGTTGCGTTCCTTGTAGCTTGAAAAGTTCCTACCAATTTTTTTTGGTGAAAATGGGGTCTTGATCAAACATAATCAAAGTCGGCATGCCATGCATTTTGAAGGTCTGGTCCATGAAAACTTGTGCCACTAATGTTGGGGTAAATGGGTGTGGTAAAGTGCAAAAATGAGCATATTTGGAAAGTCTGTCAACAACCACCATGATGAATGATTTATTTCCTAACTTTGGGAGACTTGTAATGAAATCCATGGAAACATCTTTCCAGATGGAAGTAGGGGGTGGAAATGGTTGTAAAGTTCTTGGTTCTTTGATTGCTTTAGCTTTATTTTGTTGGCATACATCACATTCAGCCTCAAAAGTAAGTTTTTCGTTCTTCATGTTAGTCCAAAAGAAAGAGTTGTGTGCTCGTGCATAAGTCTTCTAAAAGCCTAAATTTCTTGTAGCGAGAGAGGAGTGCATATCTTCCAAGATGCGGGTTTTGAGGGTGGAGGTCGGGGATAACACTACCTCATCCTTATAGGGAAGAAATTTATCCTTCCAAGAGTAGTCTTCTGCAGAATTAGGATCTACTCTTAATCTTTAATGAGTTGGGACATAGGTACATGGGAGAAACATTCATGATGGTATTCTTCAATCCAATCTAGTATGGGTAGAGAGAGGGATAAAAGGGTGCTCTCATCCTCAAATTGCGTAATAAGGCATCAATTACTACATTTTAATGCCCCTTCTTGTAAATTATCTCCTCATCATATCACAACATTTTTGTGAGCCATTTATTTTGTTATGGTGATGAGAGATGCTTGAGGAATTATTTTAGGTTATGATGGTTAGTGTAGATTGGGAAATTAAGCCCCAATAAGTATGGTCGCCAATTGTCTACTACATGTAAGATGGTCATCATTTCTTTCTCATATGTATATTGAACTAGATTCTTGTTGTTGAGTTTTTGACTCATGAAAGTTAATGGTATACCTTCCTACATTAATATTCCGCCAATTCCCATACGTGAAGCATCACATTCAATCACAAAAGGTTTTCTAAATTTTGATAGGGCCAATACTAGAGTGGAGCACATGTCCTATTTGAGAGCCACAAAGGCCTGTTGAGCTACATTAGTCCAAATAAATGATTTTTTCTTGAGAATATTAGTGAGGGGTTGGGAAATGCATCCATAATTGCAAACAATTTTACAATAGCAACCCGTGAGACTCAATAATCCCCTCAAATTCTTCAAATTTTTTAGTTGGGGCCAATCTTACATTGCATGAATCTTTTTTAGATGAACCCTCACTCCTTCACGACCCAAAATGTGTCCCAAATACTCTACTTCTTCGATAAAAAAGGAACAATCGGATAATTTAAAAAATAGTTTATGATCTTGGAGTAGTTGCAATACCTATTCAACATGTTGAACGTGAGTGGCCCATGTTATATGTAGATGAGAATGTCATAAAAAAAGCTTAGGAAGAATTTTCTAAGATATGGTTTCAAAAGGTGGTTCATGATCCACTAAAAAGTATGTAGGGAATTACAGAGAACAAATGGCATGACTAGGAATTCATAATGGCCTTCATGAGTTTGGAAGTGTTGAAAATTGCAACAAGAAAAATACTGTTTTAATTTTCCCTTGAATTAAATTAGGAGAAAATTGTAATTCCACATCTCATGACAACTTGTATGAGTTAACCAAATTGGTTTGGCATATTTATAGTTAATTCAAGTTGAGGGTCTAACTTGAGTCATTTAGAGTGTCTCCTACTTTATATGATCCATAATTGAGTTTATTTTGAGTTGTAATTAATTAATTCAGTTTAACTGAGTTAAATTTAATTAAACTAGTTCTAACTGATCGAGGAACTAGTAGGAGGTCTAGTAGTGGGGTGCATCATCAACATTCAACTAGTTAACTAATAAATGAGCCAGAAATAAATCATGCATGCAAGAGATGAGAGTTACCTAGTTGAGATTAGAGTTCAAAGGCATTGTGCTATCAGTTGTATAATCATCCAAATTATGTATGTGGTACATACAGTTACAGGAAGGCCTATCATGGATTTTGCAATTCCTATTGAGGATTTTGCTAATTAATAGGGGGATAATTCCCAAGGAAATAATGTAAGGAAATAGGCACTTGAAAAAGCCAAAATTTGGTTAAGTATTGGCTTCGGATTGTCTAGGAATTTTCGAAATGGATAGAGACAGTGCAGAGGTTCCACGGGAATGAGAAAATATTTGCAATATTCTCATATTTTCTGACTAATGAAATATATAGATAGGAGGGGTTTTAGCTATGGGATTCCCTAGGAAATCATTGTGTAATGTTTTGATTGAATACTTTCTATTTTATGCTTCATGATTTCGCAACAATCTAATTATTTCTGCAGTTGGTAGCATAGATTCAAGTCCATTGTTTTAGAAAATTATAATTAGTAGTTTGAATCTATAAGGAATTTATACATGGTATCAGAGTGGGAAACACAATAGAAGAGAAGAATATGAGTTTGTCTTTGCAGGTGAATCAAATTTGCAGTATAATTCTTTAAGGTTAGTAGGATGTCGTTCTATGGATTGAGACTTCAGTATGCCCGTGAGGTCAGCTGAAACTTTGTACCTTGGAAGGATAACATGGAGGTAGTTTTGGATGATAACTGCCTGAAGGAATTCATAGACAATGAAATTCCTAAGCCTCTGAAAACTGATGTTTGATATCTAGCGTACTGGAAGATATGTGTGGAAATATCAAGGAGGATCATACTAGAAGGAATTCGAGAACATATTGTCTCAAGCCTTAACACGAAGGAGACTCCATATGCAATGTGGAAAGCCTTAACAAAATTGTTTTAGAACAACAATGACCAGAGGAAGATGGAGCTGAAGTATAAGCTTCGGAATATCAAGATGGAAAACGGCAATGCAATACCAAAGTACTTGACCATGGTCACCCAATGTTTGTATGATCTTAGGAGTGTTCGTGTTACAATTGTTGAGGATGATCTAGTAAACCTAGAGCTTTTAGGCCTTCCCAAGAGCTGGCATAGCTACTAGGATTTGATAAAGGGGATGGAGAAGCTATAAGAGTTGGAGATTTTTGGTTTGACTTGGTCGAAGAAGAGATAAGGCAGAACGCTAGAGATGGAACCTCATCCAAGTGTGATGAGTAGGAGAATTGTGCCTTGGCTGGAAAGGAAAAGAAAGGGAAAGGTAAGACATCCCATTCAAAATCATATTATAGTAAGACAAAAAATAATAAGGACTTGTTGAATATTAAATGTTTTCACTGTCATGAGCTGGGACACTATGCCATGAAGTGTTCGCACAAGAAGGTTGGCAAGAATCCCTAAGAAGGAGCGGAAAGTGAAGCACTTTCTTCATATTTAGAGTTGGATTTCACCCTCATTTCTTGGATGGTGACATCGCTAATGGGTAGTGTGTGGTATATCGATAATGGAGCCTCATTCCATATGACCAAAAACAAAGAGTTTTTCAGCGACTTAAAGGAGATGACGTCGAGATGCACATTAGGATGGGAGCAATGGAAGGTATAGCATGACCAACATCAATAACATTACTTTTCAAAGGGATTCTGGTTCTCCTCTCACATTAAAATATGTCATATATGTTCCGGTCTAAAGAATAAGTTAGTTTTAAATGCTATTTTTGAAGACCATGGCTAGGATGTGATATTTATCAAAGGAAAGGCTTTCCTTTGTCACATAGCCACGGTGCAAGTGAAGCGGATCGGGGTTCTTGTGAAGAACCTCTACAAATTGGATGTAGAAGACTATGCTTCTTTGAGCACAAAAGAAGAGAAAGTGTAGAGCCAAGATGTAATAACCTTCGGGGTAAATGTGCATAGAAACAACATAATAGGAACAAAAATATAATAAATAGATCATCCATCAAAATCCATATATACATCAGTACTTTTTCACATGAAAATCAAGGGAATGAATTTTTTTGTCACTAAATGCAATGAACCAACCGGAGATGGGACTACCACATTCCACCCAACCATAGATTGGCTGAGCCAAGTCTCTCTTCATCCAATTACCCCCGTGCCATATTCCAAGCATGAATGTGGGATCTCATAGAACACATCAATCAAAATGCATCCAGGGCTTCTAGAGGCCGCACACCTCAACCAATCGAACAATGATTCCACCTCATGGTTGGACATCACCAAAAACCATCATCAGATTGGTCTCCATCCAAGCCTTCTAGGGCTTCTAGATTGTTTGTCTAACCAAGGCTTCCAAAAATAGTAACTCAACCCATAGCTTACACAGGGATTCCAGAGCATTTGTCGAACCAAGGCTTCCAAGACTAGTAACTCAACCCACCAAGGTCTTTCAGAGTGTTTGTTCAACTAGGGGTTCCAAAACTAGTAACTCAACCCAAGTTGTTACAGGGATTTGAGAGCATTTGTTCAACCATGGCTTCCAGAACTAGTAACTCAAACCAAGCTAAGGAAACCTGAGAACCAATCAAAACAAAACAATGACAGTAAACCCATAATCACCATGGCTATCTAGGAAATTCCAAGGCTAGGAAATCCAATGTCGATCCAGGAAATCCTCGATGCCAATGACAAATGATGACCAAGAAACCACATGCATGTGCCATGCATGCCAAAACTAGTGAAGAAATCATACATGCAACTTGGTACCTGTAAGAACATCAATGTAGTTGCTGATGCTGATGCCTTCTTGCACTTTCTGATCTTCCTTTGCCTTCTTGCTCCAAGAATCCAAGTATGCCACACCCTCCAAGAGTGCTCCAAGAAAACTATAAGTAACCAAGAGTATGAGAGAGAGAGAATAATGAGAGAGCTCCAAAATTGAACTGACCAAGTCTTTCCTACTGATCCCCATAAGCCTATTTATTAATGAGGCTTCTATTTTCTTCATTTTCCATTAGTTTCCTTCAATTTCCTTCTCACATGAAAAATGTGGTGTTTCACCTTCATTTTCTCCTAATTTCCATTATTTTCATAAATAAATGTGCCAAAATACCTTTTTGCCTCTTTAAGGCCTTAGCCATTTCCTTTTCCAATTTCCTTAACCATAAACAACCAAATCAAGACCCACTAGGATTTCCTACCCACCATTCATCTTGGAATACGTGCCCCACCATCCATGGTATTTATATATTTTTACATGGAATTTTCACTGGGGCTGTTACAGAACCCTCCCCCTTGGGGGAACACCATCCTCGATTTTCAATGACACCTATAACCAACATGACTACTGAAATAAAAATATACTACCCATGGAGCTTTTGAATACGACTCTTTGCAGTATTTACAATGAATGACCCGCTTAAAAGAAAAACATCATGACAACATGACCAGATAAAAACCATACCGCATAGTGGAGCATTATAACATAGCTCATTTTGGTATTTACAATTATCATTTTGTTTAAGAGAACTCATATGGCATCATAACATTATGATAACATAGCCACATGATAGCATAATAACATTACACTGTTGGGTTGTGTTATACTCTTTCCACGACTAACCTACGTAGTGAACCGGGGGGTTAGAGGGAGGGAAGAGCCCCCCCTTCGTTGTGTCGATTGCGCAGTGGGGGGGCAGTAGCCCCCCCTGTCTGGGGGGTTTGAGGGGGGCAGGTAGCCCCCCTCTATGGGGTCTGGGGCAACACCCTGGGAAATTTTTTTTTGGACCCTATATTAGGTTGGGCGAACCTACTTATGGTTTTTCGGTCCATGGTTTTGGACGCGATGGTTTTTAGTCCATGGTATTGGATGCTTCAGCATGTATAAATATGTATTGTAACATTGAAAGGAACATAATGAAAAATCAAGCTGGTAGTCATAGTTTTGGGATCCAGGGGAAAATCTCTATGCATATGTGTTATGCTCTCACATTTTTTATTTTGTTTGCTTTAGAATTCATGTGCAGGTAATTTCTGTATAGGGTTAAAACCTACATTTGGTATCAGAGCTGTTTTGGCTTCAAGGGGACGCCTTTGCTGCTGAGGGGTTTCGCTTGGGCCTATGATGGACCCTATTCGATGGGATATCTGTGAGATCGATTCTGGTGGTGAAAGAAGATGGTGAGCAGTGGAAAGATAGAGATTGAGAAGTTCAATGGTCAGAGTTTTGAGTTGTGGAAACTCAAGATGGAGGATTTGTTGGTGGATAAAGATTAGTGGATCGCGGTAGATCCGGGTACTAAACCAATGGGAGTGACCGATGAAGAATGGAAGAAGTTGGATCATAAGGCAAAGAGCACAATACGATTATGTGTCTCAGATTCAATATTGCTGAATGTATTAGGGGAAGCTACAGCAAAGGCTCTGTGGGACAAGTTAGGGACTTTGTAGCAATCTAAGTCTCTGGTGAATAAACTATTCCTGCAGAAAAAGCTGTATACCTGAAGATGAAAGATGGAGACTCGGTGACAGAGCATCTAAATGCGTTTAATACTGTGGTAAGTCAGTTATCATCTTTTGATATTAAAATTTCAGATGAAGATAAGTGCATCAGTTTGTTGTGTTCTCTACCAGATTCATGGGATAGTCTGGTTATTGCAATAGGTAGCAATGCAACTGCTTTCCAGTTTGATGAAATAGTCTCAGCCTTGCTGACGGAGGAGATGAGACGGAAAAATATGGACAACCAGAATGGTGATGCCTTGTTTGTACGAGGACGATCCCAGAACAGAAACAAAAATAAGTCATTGAGTGGGAGATCTAAATCTAGAGGGAGATCTAGATCTCCAGGAAAACCTACAAAGGTGGTGTGCTGGAAATGCGGAAAGGAAGGGCACTTCAGAAGGGAGTGTAAATCTAAAGCTCCTGATAAAGGAAAGGGATATGATGATGCTCCTTCTGCAGAGGCGAAAACCACCTCAGATTGAAGGTGGGGATGTGTACTTGGCTTCTTCAAGTACACATGTAGATCATGAGGCATGGTTAAATTGACTCAGGTGCTTCCTTTCACTTCACTCCCCATAGAGAGTGGTTCTGCGAGTATGAGAAATACGATGGTGGTGATGTCTTCTTAGGAGATGATAGGAAGGCTAGAATCATTGGTCGCGGAAAAGTAAAGTTGAAGTTACAAGGTGGAAGGGTTAGAACCCTTCCGTGTGTTTTGCATATTCCTGCATTGGCCAGAAATCTGATTTCTGTAAGCAAGTTGGATGATGCAGGTGTAAAGACAGTGTTCGAGAAGGATACCTGCAAGCTGGTTCGAGGAGCACTGGTATTGATGCGGGGAGTTCGGATTGGAACTCTGTACAAGCTGCAAGGTAGCACTGTTGTTGACGGGTGCAATAGTTCTATGGTTCCTGAAAATGGAGCAAAAATCTAGTGGTCTCTGGAGAGAAGACCATGTTGTGGCATCAAAGGCTTTGACATATTGGAGAGAAGGGCCTTCGAATACTTCATGGTAAAGGTATGTAGAAGGAAGAGTAATAGCTCTCTGGATTTTGATTTCTGTGAAAAATTGATGTATATGGGAAGCAGAATCGGGTGAGCTTCCCCTCTGGTGGTAAGAGGACGAAACAAATATTAGAGCTTGTGCACAGTGATGTGTTTGGACCTGTGAAAGTTCCATCACTGGTAAGTCTGTGTACTATGTATCATTTATAGATGACTTCTCAAGGAATACATGGATATATTTCCTTAAGAAGAAATCTGAAGTCTTTGACAGGTTTAAAGAATTTAAGGCTCTGGTGGAATATCAGACAGAGAAGAAGATAAAGGTGTTGAGGACAGATAACGGTGGAGAATTCTACAGCAAGG
>APFE030733200.1:248869-266488 GCA_000404065.3 Pinus taeda | reverse complement strand
CGCTGCCCCGAGAAATTTTTTTTTTGGACCCTATATTAGGTTGGGTGAACCTACCTATGGTTTTCGGTCCATGGTTTTGGACACGATGGTTTTCGATCCATGGTATTGGATGCTTCGGCATGTATAAATATGTATTGTAACATTGAAAGGAACATAATGAAAAATCAAGCTGTTAATCCCGGTTTTGGGATCTAGGGGAAATCTCTGTGCATATGTGTTTTATGTGTTATGTTCTTGCATTGTTTATTTTCTTTGTTTTAGAATTCGTATGCAGGTAATTTTTGTACAGGGTTAAAACCTACATACCCATGGCGTAATGGTAAGTGGGGATGTTAGTCAGAGTGAGGTGCATGGTTCGAATAGAATGGAGGCTAATTTGACCTGCATACAAATTTTTTGTGGCCATGGAGGTGCCACGTGGCGACCTCCAATTGGTCCATGTTATCAACCATCAACCAATCTACAACAACCCAATAAAAATTTGTCACTTTAGCACCAATATAGACTTGAAAAGTGGCAAGATGCCATTGGTCCTTTTCAAACCCAGTCATATGCGAAATCAATAGGCCCAGTCAACATGCCACGTCGGCAGTACCGATTGCTGACTGGGCTGACCTCCAGAAAATTTTGCCTATTTCCCAAAACGATCATAACACGATAACATTTTCATACGAAGTCCGTTTGATGTGCCGTTTGCACCATTAGAATAATCGTGATGAGAGCTACACAATGGTGTTATCAACAATGAATTTTGAGACTGTAAAATTTTGAGCCTTTTAGGATCCATCTGGATCAATCATTTACTCTAGTGTTAGCCATTATGATTTCTAGCATTGGAAACAAGAAGTTTATTTATTGATTTAAAAGTTATTTTCCAACCATAGTCAATTTGCCTCAATCCTGGTTAAAATATCAGCAGTAGTAACCAACAAATAACTAACTGTTTTAATTACAACGGGGGGTGTTACGTCTGCCCCCCCTTAAAACTAACATTATCCTTTGTGTTTGTTATTCCTGTTGGAAACATCCTAGATATGCTGTCTTTATAACATCTTCATTTTCCCAAGTTGCCTCCTCAGGCGTAAAGTGCCACCACTGCACCTTAACCTGAGCGGTGACCTGATTCCGCAGTACGGTTTCCCTCCACTCCAAAATGCGAAGTGGTTTAGGCAGAAATTTTCCCTTGGGCTCCACCTGTAACAAATTCCAATCAATTATATGGGAGATGTCATGCAAATATTTTTTTAATAATGACACATGAAATATATTATGTACTTTAACATGAGAAGGTAAAGCCAATTGCTATGCTACTGGGCCTATTCGGTCCAGCACCTCAAATAACCAACAAAATTGTGGTGGTAGATTAGCACAACTACCAGTAATCAAGGTGTTTTTTCTGAGGTTTGACCCTCATATACATATTTTCCCCAATCTTTAACTCTTTAGGAATCATATGTTTATCTGCATCACTCTTCGACAGACCTGAGTAGTTTTAATGTCCTGCTAAATTTTCTGCACTGTCTCCTCCATTTCATACAAGACATATGGCCCGAGGACCAGTCTATCCTCTTGTTGAGTCCAAATGATAGGGGTATGGAATTTTGTGCCATAAATAGCTTCAAAAGGGCTCATTTTAATGGATGTTTGATAACTATTGTGGTAAGCAAACTCGACTAGATGTAGAAAGTCTTCCCATTTTGTGGGTCTATCCATTACATACATTCAAAGCAGATCCTCCAGAATCTGATTCATTCTCTCAATTTTCCCATCTATCGGTGGATGATAGGTAGTATTGGAGTTCAATTTTGTACCAAAATTTCTGAATAGTTCCTTCTAGAAATTGGAGGTAATTTTCGCGTCCCTATTTGATATTATCATTTTTGGTATGCCATGTAGTCTAAAAATATCTTTCATGAAAATGTTCGCAATTTGTGTAGTACCAAAAGTAGACTGTACGGGAATAAAGTGTGTTGACTTAGTCAGTGCATCTACTACTACCATAATGGAGCCATGCTGGTACTTAGTCCTCGACAATCTGGTTATGAAGTCCATGGAAATTACTTCCCATTTCCATTCCGGAATGGGTAATGGATTTAATAGTCCCACTGGATGTTGATGTTACACTTTCACTTGCTAACATTCCAAGAACTTTGCTAAATAGTTAGCTACTTATTTTTCCATTCTAGGCCAGAAAATTTATTTTCAAAGAGCTGTTATCATCTTCTGGTATCCTGGGTGGCTAGCATATGGTTTCTTATGCTTCTCATCTAAAATCATTTTTTTTAGTATAGTCAAATTGGGAATAACCCATCTGTTTTGGTAGGTTACCAATCCTTGATTATTGAAACCATACCTTGGTTTTACTCCCATGTTGTATTTTATTTTGTAACTCCTGATATTGTGGGTCTTTATAACCTACCATCGTCACTTATTCTTCCAAATCTGTCCTTATACTTGTTCTTGTATATGAAACTAGAGAATGAGCATGCTAACTTAAAGCACCAACAATCTTACTGATACCGTGTCAATCAATTGATCGAATCATATTGGCATCCCAATCTATTCAATGTGAATTCCAGTCGAGCTACCGTACCTGGGCAACCCCCATAGCACCGAGTGATGGCTTTTCTCCCACTTGTCTTCATTGAATGGAAAAGAGGAGATAATTCCTCTAATATCAGAACCCTCACATTGATCTCTTCTATGTTCCCTTGATCTGCAAATTCTCTGTAGAAATGCCTCTTTGTAATCCATAACCCAATGGATATGGACTTTGAAGCATATTGATATCTATCACTCAATAAGGATAAGCGTCAAGTGTTATCCATTGAATGCACTGTCTATTGGCTAACTGATCTTGTTGATCTCAAAAATATGCACCACCCCTGGTTTCCAAAATTACATAGTGTAATACGATGTCAATCTAGATAAACATTATCCAATTAAATTCTTTTTCAAAGTTCGAATCTCTTCTTCACAGAATACAACTGTGGTTGGTAATTCATTGATAAGAATTATCCAATTGAAAGCTTTTATGGACACAACCAACAAGATAACCATTGTTCCAATTGAATACTTTTGTGAGTAGATCACTTATTAATCTAACATTTCCAGGTCAGTAGATAAGGCAAACATAAAAGCAACATCAACAGTCAACAAGTAGTTTTTTTCTTTTCTTTTTTCAATATTCCCGATAATCAATTTCGGAAGGTGTTGTTCATGTTTTAAAACTACCAATCAAAACCTCGCATGACAGTCTAGAAAGACCTTCATGATGTTGGCTTTATCAAAATGCCCTTTTTCATGATGACAGAGTGCTGGGGATGCTGTTGGTTGTGGAATTCCATGGCTTTTGCGAATTGGACAGTCATGTGTTTAAAATACATTATTTGTCACGACCTATTGGATATTCCTTATCGCAATTCTTCGAGTCTTCTCAAGTTGAAACTTGATAGATTGTTGTCTTTCTAGAGAAGGTTGTTCTTAAAATTTTTTTATATGGAAATTAAGTTTGAAACTAATGTCATTCTTAGCTTTAAGATAGATGGTCGACTATTGCTTGGAAAAAGAAGCGTTCTTTCCAATTACAAGCGATAGAGTAGATAATTAACTACCATCTGGAAATTAATTCTAAGATACATAAATAAGAGATAACATAGCGATTACGTGTTGTTTCTCATAAACATGAACTATCTCGCATACATTGTAATATAATGTGTATCAAGTCATCTAGAAGTTCATGAAATAAATAACTACATCCACTCCTCTTCCGGGATTCGTTGAGATGGAAGGCCGCCAGTGGCTATTCATGGAAAATATAAGAATGATTATTTTTATCGGAATATATGTATATATATTGCGTGAAAAACCTTAATATGGCATGTAAACTTCAAAACGGTCAACCATCCGTCCCTCTTTCCATCAGCCAAATCGCAGAGTCTGCAAATTTCATTGGTATCTACACAGAGCACCATTTATATTTTCAAAAATGCACATATGGTAATTGCAATTCTGAACTTTCAGAAATCCATCGTTCTCCAGATAGAAATCATATGAAAACACTCATATATATATAATACATGATGTGGGTTCTTGAAGGTATTGTTCACAATGACCATTGAAGCACAATTTCAATGTGAAGCAAAATATCGTGGAAAGAGTACGAGAAATCATGGATGAGCTTACCTTGCCCATGTTTTATGGTTGTAGACCCAATGGACAACCAACGACCACTTGCGACTATAGACTTTGAATTCCGAATCATGAGTTTTGAACTACTTCTCTTTTAAAGTGATTCCTTAAAACAACTGGGAAAACAATTAGTTACACGGTTTTCCAGCAATATAAATGACTTCATTCTTCATTAAGCTATCACCTTAGCCATGCCACAACCCTAGTTCAAAATTATATTTGATTTATATATATAACATAATATATATGTTATTGCTTCAACATCCCCCTTCAATAAATTATTTTAGGTCTTAATTTCCACTATTATGGATTCTGGAATATTTGCCTTAGGGTAGTTTATAACTGAACCCTTCATAAAACTTCTTAATTGTGTAAGACCTAAGTGTAAGATCTAAATTAAGACCTAAAATTTATTCATATCTTATAGAGGTGGATTGGTCCATAGGCCAGAACATTGGAACTTAGAGCTCTGATACCATTTGTAACGAACCTCAACATCACACCACAACATCTAAATTTTTATTTCTTTCTTTGATCTAGCTAATGATAATACATAGACTGATGGTAATTAAGATCAACATTGCTCAACATGTATGCCCCTTTTTCAACATACTGATATAAAATATATTTGTTTTTTTTTTATGAAACTCACATTATCTAGTTAACCTAGCACATTCGAGAGTTTTTTTTTTACCCTAAGGATACATTTTCATCATTGTTTCTCTGCTAAGTTTCACCCTATGCGGAAAGCCTTACAATGTACTAGCCATAGTTGATATCATCATTGCGTTAGTATAATTTTTTGAGAAATACCTTAGGCTGCCCTCCGATGTTTGATCTGGATGTTTATCTTTTCCACTTAAACCAAGTTTATTTTCACTTGGGGTATAACCCTGAGCATGATGAGATAATTTCTCTCTTGATTCTATTTATCTATTTATATATGGGTACCAAGACTCTGGTTGGAAGCTTCATGGCGTATTGACTTCCCATTAATGTTGAAAAAAATATTAAGATGCATTCACTTTTATTTTATGCTCTGTAG
Source organism: Pinus taeda (assembly GCA_000404065.3). Lineage (NCBI taxonomy): Eukaryota > Viridiplantae > Streptophyta > Pinopsida > Pinales > Pinaceae > Pinus > Pinus taeda. Next base: position 261,252 of record APFE030733200.1, on the reverse strand, counting down.
AGATGGGACATAGGCTCAGGATTTATAGTAACAAGATATCGAACAAATTTTTATGTTATTCTCTCAATTCAGTCTTTTAGTATTTCTTTTGTCTTGTAGAGAACTGGTCTAGAAATGTTTAATGTTTCTTTTATTGGAAACCCCGAATGATTATCCCATTGTTCCGGTACTTATACACAGGACTGGCTTTAAAATTTGGTCAGATATATATATATATATATATACTCTTTGTTGTTCTATGAATTTTGAGCTTCTGGATTGGTAATGTGTAGCTGGACCTATTAACATCAATTAACTTCTTATTTTATTGTAGATTATACTGCTTTTATGCACAAAGTTAAAATATTCAAATCTGAGGCATACTCTCTTCAATGCATATAATTTAAGACATGTAAAAGTGTTGAGACAGAGTCCCCTAGGGTCAATTTTGGGGCTAAAAGCCCAAGTTTTGGGGCATAAATCCCAAGTTTTTGTATGTAAAGTGTAAAGTCTCCGCAATTTGTGGTCACGGAGCGTGTAGATCTAAAGTGTCATAAAGGGTTTTACCCTTCTATTTATGTAAGTTGTGTCAGCTTTAGAAGATCTATCCATGGTCTGTGGCCCATGAGATTGTATAAAATGGAGAGTCTTAGAAGAGTCTATGGTAGTAGTTAGTTGACGACGATGAATGTAATGGTTCATTAGCAAAAAGAGCGAAAGGTTTTAGAGTAGAAGAGAGGCTCTGTAGTTGTGTGCGCATAGGCCTAGGGTAGAAGTCCGCAGCTAAGTGCGTGGACCCTTGCAGATGAGTGCGTAGGGTAGTTTGAGTCTGTAAGAAGATCTGAAGCATTAATAAAGAAGATTACTCTGCAAATACCTGTGTTTGATCTATTTACTTTTGTTATGAATGAATGCGACTATGATATGATGAATACTGGGTTTATAATTTAATGTTGTATTGATGTGCGAATCTATGTGTTTACATTGTTGTATGAAGACAAGTAATAATATCTGTTTGCGTGAAGAATATATTAATGCATGCTAAAGATATCAGACACTTAAGCCGATCTGGATAATAACAGATTTAGGAGTAATTACAGAGGCACATAAATGGTTGATTCGCCTAGTTAAGGTCCACAAAAGACCACCGCAGGCCTTTGCCAAGGTCTAGAGGTTGGTAAGAGGAAGTTATATTGATAAGCCTTGAGGGCTTATCAATCAGCGCAAAGGTAGAAAAAGGGATACAAAAGGACATCATAACCATCTCTGAGTGCAGAAACGTGGTTCCATCATCCTCCCATACTGCTTTGGGTGAGACTTCAGTCCACACTCCGTGGGTTGATGTCGAAAGGGCTAGTAGTGTAGGGATTTGCTTTGGCTAACTTAACGCTGAACCTAGATCAGGGCCCACTAAGCCAACAAATGGTTTCGTTGCCAGGACTGGGATCTGCATAAAGAGATGTGTGATGTTGCATCACTAGAATCCAACTAAGGAGGAAATTGAAGATTTGTTGGATAGGAAGATCCATGAATTCGTGGTGCAAGAAAAAAAGAACCTACGATTGACGAAAGCATAGTGGTTGGACAAGTATTTGTACATAGAGATACACGAAATTTTTCTTCTATTCCTTCCCGATTGAATTATACGAGTGGATCACTAAATTGGAAGAAGGCCAAGGAAGGTGAAGGCTTGATGGTCCGATAATGTGGACCCCAGAGTTAGTGTGGAGATTGGAAGCATCTGAAGATAAGATCACACACACTGTCAATCACTGGCTTGATCGTATCATAGGAGGATTTTTGACAGAGTTTGCGGTTGATACTTTAGTTAGCTATAGTGAGGCAGAGTGATTCTTCTTCAAAGGACCGTGAGGTAAGTACTTAAGGTCTTTGAATACTTAGATTAAAATGTTCTTGTGTGAAAAGTGGCTTATGTAATTACCTTGATTTTTGGAGCTACACGAAGTGGAAAGTTATTCAGGGAAAGAAAAGGAACATGGCCTAAATATAGCCCTCTGAGTGAGCCTCCCCTGAGTGACGATGAAGAAACAACACATGCTTTTCTGCAGAGCGCTGTCCAGTTAATAAGACGAGGGTTCCCACGAATACCACATCCACCCACACCACCTCCATATTCACCTTTTTCGCATACACCTTCACCCACACCGCCACCACCTCCATCACTATTCAATATGGCGAATTCAGTAAAATTTCCTATTTTCAAGGGCTTGGGGAATGAGGAACCAGACCAGTTTTGGTTCGTCATGAAGGCTATGTGGAAAGCCCAGGGAATTACATATGATTAGATGAAGAAATATACATTGGTCACTGCTTTACAGGAATGCATGCTAACATGTACATTAAATATTGCACTGATAATCTGATGGTTGCATTGGCGGACATTTAGACTGCACTGAATAAGGAATTAAGTATGCCCAAGTTTGAAGCACAATCGATCATTGGATTCAAGGAGATCATGATGACACCTGGCGAGACACCCTAGGAGTTGGATTAGAGATTGAGTGCAATATCTGTGAAGCTAACATGAATCTTATAGATGGGCAGCACCGAGAATGGTTTGTGGCTTCACTCTTGCCTCATCTAGGGGTTGCTTTATCACAATAAAAGGTTAGGACCTAGGCGAAGGCCCTGCAGATTGCGATGAGATTGCATGAGACACCAATTCAAGATGCTACTTTAGGAGTTCAGCAGATTCACGTGGAGTTGCAGAACCTTTGCCTAGAATTCCAAAGTCTGAAGAAGGATAGAGCAGCTCGGCTAGAGGTGTGCGAAGAGGTTTGGTGTTTAAAAAGTAAGAGTCAAGGGCATGATAAAGATCATTTACCTATATTAAAAAATTATGTTGTAGGGGGAGGGTCAATGCCTCTGAGGACAAAAGCTCAAGAAGGGCCAAGTACAGGGCCTGCGTTGTGGTGTTCTATCTATCAGGTAGCTAGAAAACATGCCATAGATAATTGTCACTTGTTTTAGAAATTTGTATAGACATCGCAACAACTCTTCTATAACTTCTGCCAATCAGTAGGTCACGATGAGTGTAATTGTCAAAGTTATGAGTTAATGATGGAGAGAATGCCCACATATCGAATGCAGACATAAACTTGGCCTCTAGATCAAGGTGTTGGGGGGCCACGAGGAGGATATCCGGGCCGCAGATGAGGCTAAGGTAGAGGAGGACCTGCGAGAGGGCGGGGACAAATTATTTGCTACAATTGTGGAGGTATAGGACACTATGCACGAGAATGCATGAACCCGACATGCCTATCGTGCAAATACTACACTCAATTTGACCATGCAACAGAATAATTCCCTTTACTAATAGATAAGATGCACAAAAAGGGGATGTAGCCTCAACAGCCTACATAGAACCTGTAGATGATGAGGGCTGAACCTCGAGAAGAAGACCCCAATGTGAATATTATGCTGCAAAGTGGAATGAAAACTAGCGAAGATAAGAGAAAACGACTTGAAGAGGGTGAAGGGGTCTGTAAAGCTCTAGAGAAGGAGGTTGGATTTGATTTGGAGTACGTGAAGGAAACTTTCGTGGAAGCAAAGAAAAGATTCACTGGGGCCTCTACCTTAGGAAGTCAGGATAAGTAGTCTGAAGAAATGGACCCATCCATGCTTACTACATTTTTGGAAACCTGTATGAAGCTACTATGCGATAGGAAGGCCGTAAAGGGATTATAGGAGTTAATAAATAAATGTGCTGGTAATACTCTTGAGGGGCCATGCATGGTCAGGAAAATTGATAAGCATAATACAAGAACAGGGCCTGAGATGAGGCTCATCGCACAAATAGGGGAATATGAAATGGACCAAGTTATTCTTGATCTAGGATCTGACGTGAATGTTTTGTCTAAAAAGACATGGGAGAGAATGGGGAGACCTGCACTATAGTGGTCTCCTATTCAATTGAGGATGGTGAATCAAAAAAATACTATCCCCATGGGAAGATTACAGGGAGTGACAATCGATATTGAAGGCGCGAGCGTGTTGACCAATTTTGAAGTGATAGAGATTGTGGATGACATCAATCCCTACCCTATTCTCCTTGGGATTGACTGGGACATCGACATGAAGCGAACGATGTAATTTGAAAGAAAATTGTTCCGCGTCATAGTACTGTTGGATCCTGCAGAAGTACCACACTACACTGAACCAGTCTGCGATTACGAAAGTGATGATGATTTGGACCAGATTTATAAGATAAAGACGTGAGATCAAGATTGGGTGAACCTGACAGTAGATGGACATATTGCATGGCACTACGAAAGCTCCTACACATCAGATTCAGACGAGGAATTGGAACACTGACATAATAGATTGCACAAAGTGTGTACGCTACGATGTAACATGATTACCAAATCGATGCGTTGTGTATCATCGGAGGTAAGTAGTCTGCCTTATTATGATGGTTTAACTGATGTTGATAAAATTTTGGATGCATTTGAAAGGTAAGTGGTGGAGAAGCATTGCTTCCAAGCCTTGGACTTGGCGTTGCATGCTATGCCTACAAGATGGTGGGGTACACATAAAGACAACTTCGAAGGATGGCACGAATATAGAAGAATGATGAGGGTGCGGTTTGGTTGCCCCAATGTACGATTGATAGAGAAATATGATGGAAGGACTAATCCATGTGATCAATTAGCAAAATCGACTAATGCTTATGGAGCAGAACCCCAACAAGAGTGGGTGAATCTGTTCTGTCACACCTTGGATGTAATACCTATGAATTGGTACGTGGAGACAGAGCTCCACCATAGCATAGACAAATGGGATATTTTGAGATAGGGATTCTTAATGACATTCAAATATGAAGATGGATTTAAGTGCATTGATGAAGTGTTGCAGGAGGTCAAAGCAATGATCTTCATAATACCGTAGGATCCCTTGGATTTAATTCAACTAGATTGGCCACCTAGCTACACCATGCACTAAAGTGCTACAATGTGACCACTGAAGAGAAAGATGAGGATTCGAGGAACATTAATATCCTGGAAATAGAAGGTCACCGCGAAGTGGAGGGGCCACAGATAGAGAATCATGATATCACAGTGCCGCTGAAAACAAGACAAGTGAACATTGGGACAGAGGTGAAGCCAAATTTTGCAAAGATAGGGGACTACTGGGATGATGCTATCGTGGATAAGGTTGTTGAGTTGCTCTGCAAGTATCAAGATTTGTTCCTTACAAAATTTTCAAACCTGAAAGGGATCATACGCGATATAGGGGTAATGAGGATAACGTTGAAACTAGACGAGAAGGCTGTGAAGCAGAGGCCATATCGCCTCAATCCTAAGTACAAAGAAAGGGTTTGCGTAGAATTGGATAAAATGTTAGTGGTAGAAATCATTGAACCAATGGTAGAGCCTGACTGGGTAAGTCCTATGGTAGTTTAGGAAAAGAAGCAGAAGGATGAAATAAAGATATCCATAGATCTCAGGAAGCTAAATGATGCTTGCGTGCATGATCCTTTTCTGACTTCATTCACTGATGAAGTGTTGGATAACATAGGAGGACAAGAAGCATATTCATTCACTGATGGGTTCTAGAGGTACCATCAGATCAAGATTGCATCGGAAGATAGGAGTAAGATGACCTTCGCGACTGAATGGGGATGCTCCTAGTATATTATGATGCCTTTTGGACTGAAGAATGCACCGACGATATTTTTGCGCATAGTCATTGTAGTGTTCAAGGACTTCATTCACAACAGTACATAACATGAGGTAGATGTCGTAGTGGTCGAATGCACTGCGCTCTTCGAGAAATAAATGGAGGTCCTCACAGGTTTGAGGGAAGATCCCAACCTGTAAAGGTTAAATACTGAGGCAAGGGAATTGTAGCAGCAGTATGAAAAAGTCAAAGCGACGACGTGCACCATTGTTATCACGTAGAGATTGGTAAAGCTGCAAGAGGCAAAGCAACTAAAAGAGCAGATGGAAGCAACACAACGAAAATAGGCAGTCCTCAAGGCCAGATTGGGGTGTTAGTTGGATGAGACCTATGTTCTCTCTGTCACCGTTGGGGAGAAGTTGGCCAAACTGCAAAATACACAACAGAAGATCTAGACATATAGTGCAGGACCAACAATGGAGCAGCTGGTGGAGCAGGCTAAGGAGGAAGCTATGCAGTGTACATATGAAGATGTAGTGGTGCAAGTGGAGTTGGGAGGTATGTACAAAGTCCCTAGGATCAATTTTGGGGCTAAAATCCCAAGTTTTGGGGTAGAAAGCCCAAGCTTCTGTATGTAAATTGTAAAGTCTCCATAATTTGTGGTTGCGGAGCGCGTAGATGTAAAGAGTCATAAAGGGTTTTACCCTTCTGTTTTATGTAATTTGTGTCAGCTTTAGAAGATCTACCCATGGTTCGCGGACTATGGGATTGTATAAAAAGGAGAGTCTTAGAAGAGCCTAAGGCAACAATTAGTTGACGATGATGAATGTAATGGGTTATTAGCAAAATGAGTGAAAGGTCTTAGAGTAGAATAGAGGCTTTGTAGTTATGTGTGCAGAGGCCTAAGGTAGAAGTCCATAGTTGAGTGCGCGAACCCCTGCATGCTCAGGGTTTTACCCTTCTATTTTATGTAATTTGTGTCAGCTTTAGAAGATCTACCCATGGTTCGCGGACTATGGGATTGTATAAAAAGGAGAGTCTTAGAAGAGCCTAAGGCAACAATTAGTTAACGATGATGAATGTAATGGGTTATTAGCAAAATGAGTGAAAGGTCTTAGAGTAGAAGAGAGGCTTTGCAGTTGTGTGTGCAGAGGCCTAAGGTAGAAGTCCATAGTTGAGTGCGCGGACCCCTGCAGCTGAGCATGCAGGGTAGTTTGAGTCTGTAAGAAGATCTAAAGAATTAATAAAGAAGATTACTCTAGAAATACCTGTGTTTGATCTATTTACTTCTGTTATGAAAGAAAGTGATTATGATATGATGAATATTGGGTTTATGATTTAATGCTGCATTGATGCGTGAATCTATATCTTTACATTGTTGTATGAATGCAAGTAGTAATATCTGTTTACGCGAAGAATATCTTAATGCATGCTAAAGATATCAGACACTTAAGCTGATATAGATAATAACAGACTTCAAAGTCATTATAGAGGCATGTAAATGGTTGATTCACTTGTTAAGGTTCGCGAAAGACTATCGTAGACCTTCACGAAGGTCTAGAGGCTGGTAAGATAAAGTTATATTGATAAGCCCCGAGGGTTTATCAATATGTGCAAAGGAAAAAAAAGGGATAAAAAGACATCATAACCATCTTTGGGTGCGGGAACTTGGTTCCAGCATCCCCTGATACTGCTTCATGTGAGATTTCAGTTCTCTCTTTGTGATTGATGCCAAAAGGGCTAGTAGTGTAGGGATCTTCACGGCTAACTTAACGCTAAACCTGGGTCAGGGCCCACTAATCCAACAAAATGTAATTACACTATCTCTTCTTTTCTTCACATTCAACCAGTACGACATGCATTTGATCATTCATTTACTTTATTATAATTCCTAGTAGCATGCATGCATTAAATTAAAGAAATTCATTGTATGTGCACAATTTTTGTTTGCTTTAATATCTAACTGCTATGACATGCATGCTCTCTACTCATTCAATTCACTATGCATGTTATCTACCTGCATACATTCACTTAATAAATATTTAAATTATAAAGGCACAAATAGAGACCAAACATACTGCATACAACCAACCAAATATCACGAATTTCACCAATATATAAACAATGAATTCTACAACTTATTTATGACATCCAAAATTCAACCTACACATACTACAACTACTATATACACTATTAAATTAGAAATGGGTACGGGATCCTCTAACTAGTACTCCAATGCTTTAAATCTATTGCCTATAACACTGATCCACCCAACCTTGAATCATCTCTGATTCCCCCCGAGCTATGATAAGATTGCCATATCTCAATAACCCCTATTGAACCTTGATAATGTTTATTTAGCTTTATCTTTCTCACATATTTTTCCTTGGTAGTGTCCTACCTTCTAGGAATCTGTATCCCTTTAACCTAGGATTTTCAGGCCTTTTTCCTAAAACCAAGAGCCTGCTTTTCTCCTTGCAGTTCTTTTATCCTCGGTCTTTATCTCCCACCGAGGCATAATATATATCCATATATTTTAATTTAGGAAATTCAATTTGAATATGATTCTTCTCAGATTCTGGCAAGTATCATTTACTAATGATACTCTGATGTTAGCCATTATGATTTCTAGCAATGGAAACAACACCTTTATTTATTAATTTAAAAATTATTTTCCAACCATAGTCAATTTGTCTCAATCCTAGTGAAACCACTAGCAATAATAACCAACAAACAACTAACTATTTTAATTACAATGGTGGGTGTTACATCTTCCCCCCCTTAAAACTAACACTGTCCTGGGTGTTTATTATTCATGTTGGCACAATCCTGGATATGATTTATTTATAACATATTCTTTTTCTCAGGTTGCCTCCTCAGGCATGAAGTGCTGCCACGACATCTTAACCTGAGTGATGACCCAATTCGGAAATATGGTTTCTGTCTGCTCCAAAATGCGGAGTGATTTGGGCAAAAAGGTTCCTTTGAGATCCACCTATAACACATTCCAATCAATTATATGAGAGATATCATGCATATTTTTTTTAATAATGACACATGAAATACATTATGTACTTTAAGATGAGCAGGTAAAGCCAATTGGTATGCTACTAGACCTATTCTGTCTAGCACCTAAAATGAGCCTCAAAATCGTGGTGCTAGCTTAGCACAACTACCAGTACTTAGGGTGATTTTTTGAGGTTTGACCCTCAGATACACATGTTCCCCAATCTGGAACTCTTTAGGAATCTTATGTTTATCTGCATAGATCTTATGACCGTCCTAAATAATTTTAATGTTATGCTGAATTTTCTACACTATCTCCTCCATTTCATGCAAGAGGGGGTATGGAATTTTGTGCCATAAATAGCTTCAAAAGGGATCATTTTAAGCCTGATAGCTATTGTTGTAGGCAAACTCGGTTAGATGTAGAAAGTATTCCCATTTTGTGGGTCTATCCGTTACATACATTATAAGTAGATCCTCCATAATATGATTCGTTCTCTCAGTTTTCCCATCTGTCTATGGATGGTAGAGAGTACTGAAGTTCATTTTAGTACCAAAATTACCGAATATAGCCTTCCAGAAAATTGAGGTAATTTTTGTTTCCCTATCTGATATTATCATTTTTGGTACTCCATGTAGTCTAAAAATATCTTTCATGAAAATGTCCACAATTTGTGCAGTACCAAAAGTAGACTGTATGGGAATAAAGTGTGTTTTCTTAGTCAATATATTTACTACTACCATAATGGAGTCATGTTGGTACTTAGTCCTTGATAATCTAGTTACGAAGTTCATGGAAATCACTTCCCATTTCCATTCTGTAATGGGTAATGGATTTAATAGTCCCGTTGGGTGTTGATGTTCCACTTTCACTTGCTGACATTCAAGGCACTTTGCTAAATATTCAGCTACTTGTTTTTTCATTCTGGGCCAGAAAACTTATTTTTAGAGAGCGGTTATCATCTTCTGGTATCCTATGTGGCAAAAATATGGTCTCTTATGCTGCTCATCTAAAATCAATTTTTTTAGTATAGTCACATTGTGAATAACCCATCTATTTTGGTAGGTGACCAATCCTTGGTGATTGAAACCATACCCTGGTTTTAATCTCAGTTGTATTTTATTTTGTAACTCCTGATATTGTGGGTCTTGCTACCTTGGCATCCTCACCTATTCTTCCAAATTTGTCCTTATACTTGTTCCTATATACGTGAGCAGAGAATGAACATGCTAAATTAAAGCATCAATAAACTTACTGATACCGTATCAATCAATTGATTGAATCATATTGGTATCTCAATCTATTCAATGCGAATTCCTATCGAGCTACTGTACCTGGGCAACCATCATAGCCCCGAGTGATTGCTTTACTCCCACTTGTCTTCATTGAATGATGAAGAGGAAATAATTCCTCCATTATCAGAAACCTCATGCTGATCTCTTCTATGTGCCCTTGATCTTCTAATGCTCTGTGGAAACACCTCTTTGTACTTCATGGCCCAGTGGATATTGACTCTGAAGCATATTGATATCTATCACTCGATAAGGATACACATCAAGCGTTATCGACTGAATGTACCGACTAATGGATAAATAATCTTGCCAATCTAAAAAATACATGTCGCCCCTCATTTCCAAAAGTACATGCAGCATAATACGATGTCAATCTCGATAAACATTATCCAATTAAATTTGTTTTCAAAGTTACAATCTGTTTTTCGCAAAATAAAACAGCGGTTGGTAATTCATTGATAAGCATTATCCAATTGAAAGATTTGATAAACACAACCAACAATATAACCATTATCGCAACTTAATACTTTTGTGGGAAACTCACTTATTAATCTAACGTTTCTAGGTCAGTAGATAAGCCAAGCAGAAAAGTGGCATCAACAGTTGACAAGGAGAAACTTTTATTTATTTATTTATTTAGTTTTATTTATTTATTTTATTCCCAACAATGAATTTGGGAAGGTGCTATTCGTGTTTTAAAACTACCAATCATAACCTCGCGTGACACTCTAGAAAGACCTTCATGACGCTGGTTTTATCAACATACCCTTTGTGATGATCTGTGAATGCTCTGCGGAAATGCCTCTTTGTACTCCATGACCCAATGGCTATGGACTCTAAGGCATATTGATATCTATCACTCGATAAGGATAAGCATCAAGCGTTATCCATTGAATGCACTGTCTATTGGCTAAATGATCTTGCCAATCTAAAAAATATGCGCTGCCCCTAGTTTCCAAAATTACACACAGCGTAATACAATGTCAATCTAGATAAATATTATCCAATCAAATTCTTTTTCAAAGTTAGAATTTGTTCTTTGTAGAATACAACTGCAGTTGGTAATTCATTGATAAGAATTATCCAATTGAAAGATTTTATGGATGCAACCAACAAGATAACCATTATCCTAACCGAATACTTTTGTGGGCAACTCACTTATGAATCTAACGTTTCTAGGTCAGCAGATAAGCCAAGCAGAAAAGCGGCATCATCAGTTGAAAAGTAGATTTTTATTTTTATTTTATTCCCGAAAATCAATTTGGGAAGGTGTTTTTCATATTTAAAACTACCAGTCACAACCCCACGTGATAGTCTAGAAAGACATTCACGACGTTGGTTTTATCAAAATACCCTTTTTCATGATGGCAGAGTGCTGGGGATGTTGTTGGTTGTGGAATGCTGTGGATTTTGTGAATTGGATAGTCATGTGGTTAAATGACATTATTTGTCATGACCTCTTAGATATTCCTTATCGCAATTATTTGAGTCCTCTTAGGTTGAAACTTGATAGATTACTGTCTTTCGAGAGAAGACTATTCTTACAAACCTTTTATATGGAAACTAAGTCTAAAACTAATGTAATTCTTAGCTTTGAGACAAAGGGTCGACTATTGCTTGGAAAAACAAGAATTCTTTCCAATTACAAGTGATAGAGGAGATAATTAATTACCAACTAGAAATTAATTCTAAGATACATAAATTAGGGATAACATAGTGATTATGTGTAGTTTGTCATAAACAAGAACTATCCCACATACATTGTAATATAAGATGTCTCAAGTCATCTAGACGTTTATTAAATAAATAACTACATGCACTCCTCTTTTGGAATTCTGGGATCCATGGAAAATATACGAATGAAGTTTTTTATTGGAATATGTGTATATATATTGCTTGAAAGACCTTAATATGGCATGTAAAATTTGAAAAGGTCAGCCCTTCGTCCTTATTTCTATAAGCCAAATCGTAGAGTCCGCGAATTTCATTGGTATCTACACAGAGTGCCATTTATATTTACAAAAATTCTCATATGGTAATTCCAAGTCTAAACTTTTAGAAATTTAGCGATCTCCAGATAGAAATCATATGAAAATGCTCATATATATATAATACGCAATGTGGGTTCTTGAAGGTATTGTTCACGAAAACCATTGAAGCATAGTTTCAATGTGAAGCAAAGTTATCACGTAAAGAGTATGGGAAATCGAGGATGAGATTACCCTGCCCACATTTTATGGTTGGAGACCCAGTGGACAACCAATGACCACTTGCGACTGTAAAATTTGAATGCTGACTCATGAGTTTCAAACTACTTATGTTTTAAGGAGATTCTTTTAAACATCTGGGAACACAATTAGTTACATGGTTGTCGAGCAATATAGAAAACTTCATTCTTCATTCAACTATCACCTTAGCCATGCCACAACCCGAATTCAAAATTATCTTTTCTTTAATTATATATA
>APFE030733200.1:204640-235173 GCA_000404065.3 Pinus taeda | reverse complement strand
TGGCTCCAAACTAAAAGGGAGAAGGGGTTGGCTTACAGTCTTCCATGTGAAAATGGTGTAGAAGGTCACAGGCATACTTGGACAGGGAAAGTGAAATACCTTCCTTGGATTGCAAGACTTGAAGACCAAGAAAATAATGCAAGTGTCCTAAGTCTGTGATTTCAAACTTCTTTTTAAGGCTGGACTTCAAATGGTTTATAAGGTTGGGATCACTAGCAGTAAGGATAAGATCATCAACATAAAGAACAAGAATGATAAGAGACTTTCCCACTTTCTTGATGTAGACAGTATTGTCAGAATGACACCTAGAAAAGCAATTTTCTAAAAGAAAGCTATCCATTTTGGCATACCAAGCTCGAGGGGATAGCTTGAGACCATAAAGGGATTTCTTAAGCTAGCATACAAGGTTGGATTCTATTTGCATAAAGCCAGTAGGTTGTCCCATTTAGATTTCTTCATGCAAGTCTCTATGCAAGAAGGCAGATTTAACATCCATCTAATGGACTTCCCATTTGAAAGAGGCAACAAGGGAAAGAACAAGGCTGATAGAGTTCATTTTGGTAATAGGGGAGAAGGTTTCAATATAGTCAATGCCTTCAACATGTGAAAAACCCTTAGCTACAAGACTAGCTTTATGTTTATCAACTTTTCCTCCGTGCCATACTTGGTTATGTAAACCCATTTGCATATAATAGGTTTTCGTCCCTTTGGAAGCGGAACAAGATCCCATGTATCATTTGCCAATAATGAATGATATTCTTCATTCGTAGATGCGTCCCAATTTGGATGGCTTGAAGCTTTTGCAAAGGTGTCAGGATCATAATTCATTGAAGCTTGAGCCAGTAAAGAAGAGGCTCTATCAAACTGAGAATGTGTGTGACGCTGATCTGTAGGATCACCGACAAGAGCACTTGCTGCATCCTGAGTAAAACAGACCCCTTTTGGAAGCTGAGGAGATGAAGGAGGATCTTGAGAAGGTGGGGAAGGATTGTGATCCTCGCTGTCATCATCTGAAGAAGAAATATTTTCAGAAGTAGAAGGGATAGAGAGAGGTGGCACATCCACCACACTAGGCTCATAGGTCGATATATTTTCAACAAAATTTACATCTCTTCTAATGATAACATTTTTGGACTTAAGTGGAATAAGTATATATCTTTTGACATCTTCAGAATATCCAACAAAAATACATTTTTCACTCTTAGGTTCTAAAGCTTTATGTTTCTCATCTAGAATATGGGCCCATGCTTCACTTCCAAAAACATGAAAGTGACTTACATCTGGTTTAATTGAGCTTCAAGCTTCTTTTGGAGTGATATTCCTTAAAACCTTAGTAGGAGTGTGATTTATTATGTAATTTTCATAGTTAATTGCTTCTACCCAAAAATTAAGACCAAGTCCTTTAGATTGAAGCATACAATTAGCCATTTCCTTTAAGGTGCGATTCTTCCTTTTAGCTACACCATTTTGTTGTGGAGTATATGGAACAGTATGTTGCATTTGAATTCCATTCTCAATGCAAAAGTTGATGAATTTGTTAGTAACAAGTTCTCCGCCATTATCAGATCTTAGCTTAAGAATTTGATGTCAAGATTGTTTTTCAACAAAGGCCTTAAAGGCCAGGTATATGTTAAATACTTCACTCTTGAGTTTTAAGAAGTATACCCAAGTGCATTTGGAGAAATCAGCAATGAAAGTTAAGAAATACTTGTAGCCAAAGAATGAAACAATTGGAAGTGGACGACATAAATCACTATGCACAAGCTGTAAAGGGGTTGAGGCATGCCAAGAGACACATTTTCCAAAACTATCCCAATGATTTTTTACGAGTACACATCCGGAACAAACACCATCTTTGCAAGATACCATTGGAAGACCTGTCACCATATTTTCTTTACATAGATTTTTAAGGGAGCGATAGTTTAAGTGACCAAATCGCTCATGCCAAAGTTTTGTCACTTCATCATTATGAGCAACAAATACGAGGGAAGATTTGATGACCCAAAGTTGTTACACTTATACAACCTTGTAGAATCATCAACAATGCTAGTAGATAAAATATATCTAGGATCTCTTAGGTCATTAATTACAACATCGTGAGGTGAAAATTCAACGATTTTACCTTCACCTGAATGAGTTATTTGATATACAGATAGAAGGTTGCAGGATAAGGTTGGAACACATAATACATCATTAAATTGACCATTGTCTATATGAACAACTCCAGTCCCTACAATGCTAAGAGATCTATCATCACCAACATATATATTTTTTGTGTTACAATCATTTAAAGAAGAAAAGATGGCTTTGTTTCTGGCCATGTGATAAGAAGCTCCATAATCAATGAGCCACTGATGAGGATGAGAAGAAGAAGATACATTTAGTGCATAGCCAGACTGAGATGCTTGACAACCACATGCAGAAAGTGATATTCCTGAAGATGAAGTTGAAGTTGAAGAGTGACCCAAATGGATGTTATGCTTCTTCATTGCTGCTTCCAAGGCTTCCATCTTCTTAAAGCATCTGGATTCTAAGTGGCCATCTCGATTACAAAAGTGGCAATGTCTATCAGTCTTCTTCATTTTGTTTTTATTTGCCTTATCATTTTGTTGAAATGTTTTTTCATTTTGAGACTGAAATTGCTTAGGACCCTTGTTTGGTTTAGGACCATTCCTTTTAGGATACAACTTCTTAGGATTCTTTGAATTTGGTTGCTACTGAGTGGCTAAGGCTTCCTTAGAAGAGTTTCCAAGATTAAGAAGACCAATATGTAAGAGTTTTTCTTGTTCACTTATTAAATAATTAAAAAAGGCATCAAAGGAATGGGACTTGTAGTCTTGTCCTTGAGAAATGAAGGCTTCTCTTGTAGAATGGAAGGTGGAAACAAACACAGAGTAGGCTGGTCCCAACTTAGTAAGAATGGAGTAGATAAGGTTACCATATTCTTTCTTAACCTTAACACCTTCCAAGAGAAGTCTAAGGGTCTTGAATTTGTACAAAAAATATTCAATGGAAGAAAAATTATTGGGGTCCAATGTAAGTAACTCATTTTCGAGTTGATGGGCTCTAAGTTCATTTTTAATTCTATAAAATTTAGTGATCTGTTTCATTGCTTCATTAGGAGTATCAAGTTGTGCGATATGGAATCTAATGTATAGAGAAATAGAAATCCCTATCAACCCACATGCTTGATCTTTCCTATTTTCTCATTTGGCTACCTTATCTTCATCTTTTAGTTTGGTTTCTTGGCATGAGGCTATTCTATAAAGACTTTTACTTCTAAGTAAATCCACAATGTAGGACCACAATTGGAAATAGTTGGTCCTGTCAAGAATAACTTGGCATGGACTTTCCATTTTAACAGAAATTGAAGCTATAGATGCTAAAACTAAGTGTTCCAATGGAAAAATCTCGAAAAATTAGGCTGATTCAAAAAAATGGCTTTGAAAACAGCTTCTGGATGAAGAAGTTATGAATTTTTGAAGAATAGTTATTGAAAATGCCGATGAAGTGCGAGAATGTGTGGAAATAAATGATAATGTTATATTTTAAACACCACCCCCCCCCCCCCCCCCTTTCCAACTTAATCTAATTAGGCTCAACCAAAGAAAAACTGAAAATCAAGACCTCTACTCTCATAAAGTAAAGCTTTGGACCAAGTGAGCTAGATTAAAAGGTTAGTAATTTTGGAAAAAGAGGAAGGTTTTTTTGTTGTTTTTTTTTTTTTTTTTTGTAGTCGTTGAAGCTTTTGGGTGTGTGCTTACTTGAGAAAGTTCTTTTTTTTCCTACAAAACAAAAGACACAAAACCAACATGGACATACAAAAAAAAAACCTTATGGCTTGAAGTTAGCTTTAGCTGGAAACTAAATATTTTCCTCAATGTTTCTAATTTTCCAAGATCACACTAAGGCACGGCGGAAAAGAGCATACGCATGAGAAAAATCCTTCCTTTCTATTTCTGATTTTCCCAGATCGCAAAGAGTCACGGGGAAAAGAGCATATGCAGAAATGAAAGGTATAGATCCAGTAATAGAAAAAACAAAGAGCTAAATAAACCAAAATAAACAGAGAGAAAATAACTAAAAACTTCAAATAAACACTGTATACCTCTAGATCTTAAAAATAACATACCTAGGGCTACCAAAAACCTTTTCGCGTCAAACGAAAGGGGTTACTCATTGGAACAAATGCTCCTAACACAATAGAGAAGTCTTCTCAGCCCGAAAACAATCGGTAATAGTAGAACTAGGAAACGATAGTCGGATTCAGTTCTACCGGCTTCAGATTTGGATCACCAATGGATGCAGCCCTCAAATAACTCTGATACCATGTAGGAATTTACAGGGTAAGTTCCTCAGACAGAACACCAAAGGACACTGCTCACAAATAGGTCACAGATCAGTACACTAATATTGTTGACGTGGTTAAAACCCTCAAAGAGGGAAACAGTCCACGACCTGAGCCAACACGGCCACTTCAGGAAATTTATTAATAAAAGAATGAAATTTTACATAAGCTTCTCTTATGAACGGTTACCCTACAAATGACCCTCCATGCTCTTTAAATAGAGATTATGGACCAATCGGGTGGTAAGCCATGGATCAAGTGTCGGTAATACTGAGGAGAGAATGAACCATCGGATCAATACATATCGTGACCATCGAATTGTAAGTTACAAAAGTACATAGCAAAGAAACACACTTTACCTAACTCTACACTAGGCCAAGTTGTACTTAACTATTTCTATGTGTCGGAATATCCTAACATCTCCCATTAAGAACAACTTGGGATAGGATTGAAGGATGTACAAATATGACACAATAGGAGAAGGAAGGAGGCATTAGAGGTTGGAATATCCTAACACTTTCCCTGGCTTCCTAAAGCATTCATACTCTCAGTTTCTCTGCTCTCTTCCTTTTTCGATATATGTTGTTATCCCTTCACATTTCTCTACACCATTTCGTAATCCTACCTGAATCCAGATTAATTTTGTTTGGTCTGGGTAGTTTTGCCACTTTGAACTCTATTCTACTCTATTTCTCAGGTGTAGATTCGTTTCCCCTCGGGGTTTGGCAGTCAAATTTTTTTTTACTAGTTTTCTTATTGAGCTCCAACCCTTCTGAGAGAGGCTATGTGCACCAACATGGTGGAAACGAAGACATGGTGTCTGGATATGACATTATTTGACCTGTTCCAAGGTAATTTCATTAATTTATTTTTCTAATTGATTCTCCTCTGAAATCATGTACCTTTCACCTTCAGGATTTGATTTCGGTTTGGGTTACTTCTTGTACAGGGTGAGGCATTGTTTGAGCCAACAACTTCACCTCGCTAGGGATTTCCATTTCCAATACCCAAGTTAGCTTATTTCTTGAGCTTCTAAGGGTTTATGATTTTTTTAATCAATTTCCCTTCATTTCTTCTGACCTAACCAATGAAGCCCTCCCCTGAATCTAGGTGGGTTTCCTACAACAACCTTCAACAAGTTTCTACAGGTAAGTGTTTTGGGTTTCTGTTATTTGCATGCTATAGTTCTGATTTGATGGATATACCTGAACCAGTTTACATTTAAATGATATGTTTTTTGTTTTCCATCACAGGTATGCTTTATACTGGGATTTTATTTGGCGATTTATGGCACGACTTGGCTTGCTTTCCACTAATTATTGATTGTATGCTTCCAGGTTGGTTCCCTTCCAATTTCGACCTCCTCCACTCCATGGAGTTTGGTTTGGTTCTCAATAATATATTTTCATAATTTTTCTCTACTAAGTTTCAGCCTATGTGGAAAGCCTTATAGTATACTAGCCATAGTTGATATCATCACCATGTCTGTATAGTTTTCTGAGAAATACCTCAGGGTGCTCTCTGCTGTTTGGTTTGGATGTTTTCCTTTTCTAGTTAACCCAAGTTAATTTTTTCTTGGGGTATAATCCTGAGCATGATGAGATAATTTATTTAATGATTCTATTTATCTATATATAAATGGGTTCCAATTATATTCTTAGTTACTAATTATTTACTTGACAACTTAAAACATTAATTCCAACTGTCCTTTGCTAACATTGTGTGGCAACAGACAAATCCTTAGAATGCTTAGTAAAAGTTTTACCATACCACACACAATCTGATACATTGACATATACTCTCAGTAATGGAATGGGGAAATTGGTGTAATCCAGTTACAAACAATGTAAAATGTGATTTTTGCACCATAGGATTCATTTGTAATCTAGTTACAAACAATGTAAAATGCAAGTTTTGCACCATAGGGTTCATTTGTATATGTAGGAAAACAGTCTTCTAGGAAGGACCATGGTATTGGGTACACACAATTCCATTCCTAAAGATCTAACACCCAAAGTTCAATCCTGTAACTAATGAATTCAAAGGAATTCTAGTTCAGGTGAGGTTTATGTATCTCTCACTTTCTCTTGGGAAAAGAAGCCCCCCAAAGTATAGATAATCACCTGAAGAAGTTCATCTCATAGATTTATTTAATAGTATGGTGTAGTTACTTGAGGCAATTTCTGTGTGGAAATGAACATCAGAAAGGGGCTTTCATAAGCTCTAACCATTAAATCAAATGGAATTATCTAGAGTCCTCAATTATAAAAACATGAACTTTTGCAAAATGTGCCACACATGGTTGTGTAACATTCTATTACAAACTTTTCCACAAGTATGGCCATGATTTATGCATTCCAAACAATGTCAAGGACATAAGGACATAAAAAACAAAGGAGGAGAATGAAAATGTGCTAGTTAAAGGAAGTCAGAAGAATTGAATGAACCATTATCATATATTAACAAGGAATCAAATATTGAAGTAGACAATGAAGAAAATCAAGGATAAGACCAAAATGAAGAAGGAAAGGAGGCTAATAAGGAAAGGAAGAGAAAGCATTACTGAAGGTCAAGCGAAAGGAATCAAATTCAATAATAGAAGAAAAGAAAGGCCCAATCACAAAATTCTACATAATCTAGAACTATTCTTAAGATGAGCAAGGAAGCCTACACTCTAATGAATCGAAATACGACACGATCCCTCCAGTAGTAAAACTTTTTTAAAAGACCAAAAACAAATTATTAAAATTAAAAACTAAAAAGAATGAAAACTAATGTAAAAAAGTGTAGGCTTAGAGTTAAAAGTCAAAGGATTTTTGGAAGCATGAATTGTGAACTTAGAAGAAGCAAGCTAAATTACCCTCATGGGTACATAGCTATGGCTTTGTTCATTTGTAAAAACTAAATTTAATAAAAAAAAATTTTGTTATGTTTAAAAAACTAGGAATTCAGAATAATCACCTGCCAAGTCTCATTGTTAGGGAAAATTTTATGAACCATCCTAAATTTATATGTATAATAAATGGGTGAATCCCCATGATACATAGGAAAAACGGAAGGTGATTTTATCAATAATATAATATGTATATATAATGTTTTTTGCAAATCTATCACCAGATTATATTATCTTGTAAAATCAAGGAGAATATTTCACGGAATTATAAAATTTTGTAAGAACTTGGCGAATCTCACTAAGTAATAAAGACTTTGTAAAACGCTAACAAAATTTATAATGAGTATTTCTTGTAATGACTTCAAGCCTTGTTAAGCAATCCATTAAAAACCAAAACAAGTATATTTCTAGGTCAAAACCCTAGCAATAGAAGGGTTTTAGGTTTCCATAATACTAGTAATAGAAGAACAAGGATGGGGTTTGTTTATTTGTTTTTTCATGTTGGTATATGATCCTATTGCTATTATTTCTAAACAATGAATGAATTCAATAGAATTGGATAGGTACAAACCAATTCACTTTAGCTTTAAAATATCTCATCTATTAATTTTATTCTTTCACATTTTTAATCTTCTAACAAATAATATAAAATAAAAAAATGTTGAGTATTAAACTTGTTTTTCATAAAATAATAAAACCTTGAGTATTAAACTTGTTTTTCGGTTTCAGCATATCATTCATGAATAACAAATTTTTCATGTTCTTGTTACATATTCTTGCTCCATGCTTTTATTTGTTGCTTACGAGTTTTCATTCTTGATCACTCTCTACCTCAAGTGAAGAAGAGTTAATTAGGAAAAAAAATTCCATGTAATGGCACTCATGACAAATTGAAACATGTAAATCCATATGTTATCATGGTTGGCAGCAGTAATATTGTTATGGGACCTTCATTCTAGAGCCTAGAGGAAAGTAACAAAACAAACTCATCCTCTTATTGTTTCTTTTGCAAGGATCATCTCCTTGGGGTCATATGAATTCCTCTCTCTCTAATCATTCTAAACATTTTATATTTTCCAACCAACACTAGATATCAATGTTGACTATGTAACTAGCTATTCAACCAAAAAACCTTTTTTTCTCTCATACATGCAATCCCTATTTATGCATTGATTCCAATGAACTTTTAATGCACAGGATTATAATTCAAAAATTAAGCAAGAAAAAAATGATTTTGTAAAGTGCACAAGGGATTAACTATTACTTGTTTTATTTATACTAGGTGCATGGACTATCTAGTTAAGCAATCATTGCATAATTCATGTCAACTGGAAATCCTTATGTCAGAGCTTTATGACATTGATGATAAAAGTTTTATTGATTGATCTTAGTTTTAAACAAAAAATCATATTGCAATTCCCACCAAGGAAGTGGGGAGCACTTAATAAGGAAGGATGATATATTCCCCATCTTTAGATATCAATAGGTGTCTATCTCATTAAGTGTGCAACTTTTTAACCACTAACTTAATAATCACCATTGCAACTTCACGTTTATTTTGTGCTTCTTTCTTTCTAATTGCCCAAGGTGGTCGTCGAATTCACAACAGGACTAATGTGTGACCACTTAAAAAGGTATTTCCATTATTGCCTAGTAATTCAAATGTGGTATGTATGACTAATGTGCAAGCATATAAAAATATATTTCAAATATATACAAGTCCAAGAGGTTAATGCAACTAGTTGTTTCCAATATTGTTGGACATTTGGGTAGTTCTATGCCAATAGGTACCAAAATCAAATCTTCCTAGATGAAAACATAAATACTTCTTCATCATTTTGTCAATTAAACCTTTGCTTAGCTACCAAGTTTCTTTATTCATTTAAATTTGCCACATAATGGAAAAAATTAAGATACATACATGTATGCCTGAAAATATAAATACTTCTTCGTCATTTTGTCAATTAAACCTTTGCTTAACTACCAGGTTTCCTAGGATTTAAGATATCCTCTAATCATTACAAGGAAGACAAACAACCAAATGTAATTGTCTTGTGATGAACTAACGTGATAAGATTTTCTAGTTTGCAATTGAGTGTAATTAGCTTCCTTAGCTTGGAATTAAGCACAATTAGCTTCCTTTGTTTGTAATTAAGTGAAATTATCCTCCCTAGTTTGCAATGCATTTTGATTAACCTTCCTACCTTACAATGTAGTGCAAGGGTCCTTCCTTACTAACAATGTATCATAATGATTTTTGTTTCCTGGCATTGTAGTACTAAGATTGTTGCTTCCATGAAATTTGTTGAGAGCTCTCCTTACTTGTGATGTGGCATAAGGATTATTTCTGACATTCTTCTTGTACTTGAGATTTCACATCTGGAGGCATCTTCCATGGCCATTTACAACTATCACATCAAATACACATAAAGAAGCAGATAATGTCAATATTGTTGCAATTTTCCATATAGATTCCATACTTAAAGAAGAATGAATCTATTTTTGTCCCCCTTTTATTAATTCAACGTCATTTTACGAACATCAAACCATATTCACATACTAGACAGTTTGACATTTCCAGTTGGTGTACAAGTGAGAATAATCTCGCAATTTTCACATATTTTAGTATAATTTCAACTATCAAGTTCACTTTTGAATGGATATCAAACTAGTTCCAATTACATCCTGAATTTAATACCCACTCAATAGGTGCAACATGCTCTCAAACAAGGATTATATAACCTCCTACAGTCTTACTGAGTCATACAAAATCATTGGCCCCCTAAAAATCTAGAGAATTATATAGGGATAACATTGCAAGTAGCTATGAGGCCAAAAGAATTTCACTTTCTCTAGCAAAAGAGGTGACTAATGGGAAGCTTGAGTCAATCTGTTTTAGGCAGGGTGCAAATCAGAATTATATTGTAATGGTTCAAAGTGGAAAAACTATCATTATGGAGAATTTAGAATTTCAATGGTTGGATTCTATGCAACTAAGGACTCCAAGGAAAATAACTCAGAATCTAGTGTTGTACAAAGGTAGCTCCCAAAAATATTGCAACTAATAATAATCTGCCACCAATTGTCTCTTTTAAAACGCAATCATATAGATGACAATAGGGTATCAAAAAAGCACTAGTAACATGTAGATAAAGGGAATGGATGGTTTCTTGTATTAGAGTTTAAAGGGAGTTACAATATAAGTAATTATTAAGATACCTCATACTACTTAGAATCATACACAACTATTGACACTTTCCCATTTAATATGTCAAAATATGTTGTACATAATCAACCTAACTAGTCTACTTACAACAATAATGGAATAAAATTTATTTAATACCAAGGACTAAATTACAAACATGATTATGTACAGAGGGGTGATTGAAGATTTTAAGTGAAAATTTGAAAGAAGTCTGCATGGAATGTTTCTTTGCCAGAGGAATATCAAGAGTTGGGTGAGTCCTGGGAAAGTTGTCCCATATGGTTTGCACTATCACACATGATTCATTATCCCACCATTCCCTAGCTCTAGGTTTTTCCTCTGGCCCATGATATTTTTAATCGTTATCAGTTAATTTTATTCACTAATGTTTTTTTCATAATCTTCTCTATAAGTGATAGCCATGGAAAATCCTAGAATTTCTGTGAATGAGAATAGGGACCATTGAAAGTTGCAGATGCCAACTCTAAAGGAGAATTAGTTTCATCATTCACAAGCCAAGATTCTCACTATTTTGAAGTTCAAATCTGTAAGGAAGGCACATCTCGAGTTTCATTCTTGTACTGGAGAAGTGGTCCCTATTAAGTCAGATTTTATCCTTGGAGGGGTAGCTCGAGCTCTTGGTCAAAACCTCAAGTTTCTTTATAGCTAGACGAACCATATTTTCTTAGGCTGTGTACAGTTGGGCTGCATTAAACATATCATTTGTGGGGCCTATTCTCTTTGTAACCGGACTCCACACTCATCTGCTGGACGTGGGGCTTGTACCTAGTGTGTGGATGTTAATTAATCTGGTTTTGAAGGTTTGTGGGCCTTATTTGAGACTTTGGTAAGTTGTATTACCACAGCTTGATGTAATTGTGATTTACACTATTACGTGGAGGATATATGGACCCTTTGGGACTAGTTAACATAAGGAACAAGTGTGAAGAAATTGTGTGTATCAGTTAGGAGTCGTGGACGAGTTTCACTACATGCTGTGCATGTAATCTTGGTAGGATTGGAGGCTTGTAAATCTTGTTGCTGTAAAATACAAGAAATTGTGCTTCCAGAGTCTATTTCCTTGTGATATTGTGTTGAGTTGGTGGTCAAAATTATATGTATCAACTGTATGTAAGTTTCTGAGTAATGAATATATGAGAGTGAACTCTTTTGGGGTTTCAATGATATGTTATTTGTTCACTATTGTAAGATAACACCTACAAAAACATCTATATGATGTGTTTGACAAAAGTTCTAGCTAAATTATTCACTAAAAAACTCAGAAATTTGTGGTCAATTGGGAAGTTTCCTTGTTTGGAATTTTACATCTAGTTATAAGAAATCAAGTGCAAGAAAGACATTGATGATCGAAACAAGAGCATTCAATGATTGCATAAGGTTTTTATTTAAGGTGGCAATAGGCAATCACTTTAGGGTACATGCACCTAAACTCAAAGGAGCAACTCTTCAGGGAACATGCACCTAACCACAAAGCAACTAAGATGGTCAATGCTGTTAAAACTTCACACAACTTGATCATAACCAAAACAACTTTAGCAAGAAGACATGTCAATCACCAATGAAACAATGTAAGAATCTAAATTCAGGCATAATTTCTTACACAAACAAGAGAATGCTATATCTGTGGTGGAAAAACAATGATCAACTACTTAGCCAACCTCTTTTGAAGAAGCACAAGATCACATGAAGCAACGAGCAGGGATCATCTCCATAATTAATCCAAAAATCGCAATAATGCAGTGATACCCATGAGAAAACAACACCAACAATGAGCCATCCATGTAGATCAAGATAATCACAGAGTTACTTCATCATCAGTGCAAACATGTGGTGCATGAAATCCATTGAAGAAAAGACATAAATATCATAGAAGATATCCTTATTCTCAACAAGGCACCCCTAGCATTCATTCAACAAGGAATACAATGTCACTAAAAGCCTTTCTAAAACCATCAAGAACAAGCAGGTTTAAATTTTGAAATATAACTAGAAAAAACCTATGCCTCCCAATAAGAAAATGTGCTTGAAAAACAGAGTCACTAGTATATATCATATTGCAAATTTTAACAAGACTTCTTGTTGATAAACAAACATCATTTATATACAACATTCACCCTTCTCTATGGGCTTGACTTTTGAGAAAAGTTTCATGGTTAGAATCCAAAATAAGCGTTCCCTTTCACGGTTCACTATTGGAACCTTGCATGATTCAAAGCAAGGGTTCCATCACCATTGAAATGTTATCATCAAAACCAACATAAAAACCTCTTGAATATCATATCCTCTACACATCACCATAACAAGTAAATACTCACGCTATAAAGCATAGAAAACCAAATTGCACAATATTATAAAATACCCCATTAGTAACAACACATGGTAAAGAATTTCAAATGATCAGTCATATTTGACAATTGCAAACAACTTAATTTCCAAGTAAAGTTTTGTTCAATAGTCTTGAAGAATTAGAACCACCACAATCCAGCTGCACCAATGGTGCAAATCCTTAACAAATGTGGCAATTTTTTTTTAAACATGGTATACTTGATCATGTTACTTATAC
Organism: Pinus taeda; assembly: GCA_000404065.3. Taxonomy (NCBI): domain Eukaryota; kingdom Viridiplantae; phylum Streptophyta; class Pinopsida; order Pinales; family Pinaceae; genus Pinus; species Pinus taeda. Next base: position 222,143 of record APFE030733200.1, on the reverse strand, counting down.
AGGTTTCCATCTATTTTACCAGTCTCCAAAGAGAAACTCACTGGTGAGATGATGCAGGCTACGCTACAACAAGCCAATAATCTTTTTATCCCCACAGCTGATATATAGGTCAAGGTAAAAAACCTAGATCTTTGGAATACTCGTGCTCTTGAGAATTATGAGCAGTGATGCATCTACTGGGATCCAGGAACAACATTTTCTTGGGGGGGAAATGGTGGCAGAAAAACAAAGAAACAAACAACAAAGCTTTCAACATTAAGAAAAATTGTTACCTGACATCCTTTGATCATATTCCAAAGAACAAAGATAATGTTTGTCCTCACCAAGAGAAGATCAATTCCTACTAGCTCAAGACCTAGAACCACAGTTGCCAAATCCTGTTGAATGCAAAACAAGTGAAGAAAGTTTTAAATCATGCAACAATATCACCATGTTTCCCATATGTATTTCAAATGGAAATAAAACTTGAATGTCCACTGAGTTCAATAGAAAAAAAGTAAATGTTATTGATGGGATGATCTATGCAAGAATAATCGTAGAGCTAATTAAGATCAATGATTATTGGCCAAATTAAGATCCCTACCAAGTGTTGTGAAAAAGTTATGTAATACAATGGAACCCCAACTTCCCTCTCTTCAAGCCCATAACTTCACCCCAATTTCCCTCACTTCTGAAGATCTTGCAATTTCACCTTGTATAAGGCCCAAAACATGACACACAGTCTTAATCATTAATCCTATCAAGAAGGCCTCTTCTAACCTCCTCTAACAGGGGATTGGAAAATAATTTAGGAAATCATCATTTAATGTAGTGTAGAGATTCCATTATTTGCATTCAAAAGGGAGAACATGCAACTCGCAGATACATCAAACATGGAAAATAACACTGGGAGCAGCACACTTGTGTGAAGTTCAAATGAACTAGAAGCCCAACGTGTCCCTCATAGTCATTTCTCTATTTATGGAACAATTTACTAGTAGAATAGTATTTCATTTGTCACTTGGAACCGACATTGAAAGTCAAGTGGATGGATAAGCTCTTCTGGGACTCTTGGATTGCACCTCTTTGAAAATCGGTAAGGTGGGACCTCCTAGAGAAGTTTTAAGATAGTAAGACTTTTTTTGTTTGGCTAGCATACTAAGGGCCATCTACCATTATTGAAATAGTTTTTAAGATCCTTTAAAGTTTCAAGTGAAAAGGAAAAAGAAACGGCTGCTCTTTTCCAGCATATTGGAAAACAACCAAAATAAGAGCAATATCTGACTGTCCAAAAACACCATAAAACTCATTTCCAAAATTCCTACACCTTTGTCTAACTGCAAACACATCTGATGTCAATTGGGTCTAGCTCCACTGGTTAGGTGGAATAGTTGTTATCCTCCCTACAATGGTTCTATTCCCGCCAATGACATGTTGATATGGCCTTTGGCCCTAAGGAATTTGCTTAAGCCTGGGTGCCATCCTCAGAATGAGGCAAAGTTCCCTGGGTTTTCTTGAGATATATTTTTCAAAAATAATTTTAGTCAATTGGGTATAGCCCAAGAAATTGAGGAGGAATGTTATCCCTCCACACCCAGGACCAATTCTCACAAGTGACTTCTTGACCTCTTAATGAATGTATTGTTGATTGCCCCGAACCCCAAATAATTTGGGTTTACCTTGGATACCATCCTTAGAATGAGAGGAAGTGCTAGGATATATATTCCAAAAAAAAATAGTAAATTGGGGCTAGGCTGGGTGGTTGTGAGGAGTTTTAACGTTCGAACCCAAAAGAAATTCCCACAAGTGACACGTTCAACTCTTGATGACCATATTGTTGTCACAGTCTTCACTCCTGTGTTGACAAAGCCTCAAACTTCTGCAGAATTAGGTTTTCCCTCACCTCATGGGGTTTCAAGCTACTACTTTTCATATAAGCATAAATTTTCTCTTTTATAGGTTTTCTAGTTTTTTATTTCAATGGCTTGCTGGTTTTTATAGTTTTTCCCTGATTTTCTTTTTTTAGGCCCTTCTTGAGTTATTGTTAAGTACAATGTTTGCAACACTGGTGCAAAATATTTTATGATGCATATTAATGAATTTTAGTTATACTTTGTCAAATACAAGGAAAAAGATCTTGGAACATTTCTGAATTCTACATTAAGAAAACTATAAGAAAGGCCCATTGTTGTAAACTTTTCTACATAGCTCAAGGTGTCTACTATAGTTGTAATATTGTTGATTTTCCAATTTTTGATAAACGGAAAACATCAATGCCCTATTTTTGTAAATCTACATTAGTTTAAAAAAATCAAAACATTGAAATAAACTCATTTCTAATAGACTTGGCATGTTTCCAATGGAGAAATTAGGGCCAACTTATCTTCATATTTAATATGAAAAGTATTTATATGCTTGTCTAAGGTGAATTTTATGGCTTCTTCAGTGGAACAATACAACATATTGATGATTCGGCCTTGTTGTAAATTGCTCACTATTGTGCGCATTTGATCTTGCTCTAGATTAGTCTTTCAAGCTATTTATGACATCACTCTATCCCTGAAGTCTGGAAGGTGAGTATTATGTAAGGCTACTTGAATTATGACTAGAATGGAGCAACATTTATCGGTTTAATCCTATTTTCTTCCCAGGATATGTTTCAAATGACACCTATAGCAGCATCACATATTATTCTAGTAGTGAGGCCCCATGAACAATACTTTGTGACAACTTTGTGAAAGTGAATTTGAAGGTGACATTGGCATGAGAAAAAGCACTTATATTAGTTAAAGTTACCGATAATATTCCCTAATCTTATATAGCAGCTCAGCACTCCACACGAGCACCAAGTGATCTACTTTCAAATGATGACTATGTAGGGGTTTGAGAATTGGATTATGGAAACACTTTGGAGACTCTTTTTAGGAGATAGAAACAACTACTAACAACACTAAGGAAACCATATGTATACCTCACTTCGGGACCTTCTCTAAGAATTTTTTATAATTATACTTCGACCAACAGAAAAGGTATCATGCCAACATTTTAAGCAATACTAGTTATGGGCTTGGATCTATTGACAATGGCAGATAAAGAACTTATTTATGAGTAGTTGCAACAATCCACTTGGAATAATATATATTGTGTAAGGAGGCTCTCATTTTAAGAAACACTCATGTAGAAGCCAAAATTTGTTCCACTTTGATAGGTGTTATTCACATTGTTTTGAAAAATGTTCTTGGACTAGACGAGATCTGGTGGCTAGAGAACAAAATCTAATCAACGAAAAATGTTCTTGGACTAGAGTGTGTGAGAGAGAAAGGGATCATACTGAAGTAGAATCCAAACTGAAGTAGAATCTTCTCTACATGGTGAACTAATTGCCTTTCTTCATGATTGTAACTCACCCATCGCCTCCCTCACCCCCTTGATACTCTTCCTTTCTCCAAGATAAACAAACTTAATTGCATGCTAGAAGTATAGAATCTTCTCAAAATAACCTCATGTGGAGTGCACCTCTTCTCACATTGTTGTTTTTATCTTGCATGTGTTAACCATTGTCGAAGTTGATTTTACAATGACAGTACCATTCTATGCATGCTCTAAACCAATTGGAAGTAAACTAAAGCAACCTCTATTAGAGCGCAACCTTTCTAAAGTATCAACTTCTTTCTAGTTATGATCACAAACCTGTTGGAAATTACCTACACTGATTTCCAATAATAATTATAACCACAGGCTGAAACTAGGCTCTTATAAAGCACATCCCTCCCTCATAATTATTATTTTCCTTTAATAACCAGAGAAATCTACTGATAAACATCTTGATTAGAGGGTAGAGCACTAGTCCTCCATGGATGTAACTCATTTCCCTTTTTAATAAAGTGAATATATGCATAAGATAAAAAACAAAATTTCATGGGAAGGCAGGTTGCACTCATGCTGATTTTACTTGAGTAGGAGGGCGAATTCCAATATTATGATACATGAAATCTACTTAACGAAAACCTCCAATATTAGGATATACATGCAATGAAATATATGTGGGAGATCCTTGTTTCAATTAGAATGGCAGCTTGTGCTGAGAAAAACATGAGGTAAGTGTGTAAAACTAGAAAGATACCTATTCTAGATAAAATGTTCCACCCTAGCCTAGGAATGACATTTTTAAGGGTTCACATGTGTGCATAAAAATCACCTCACCTCACCTCAAGCCTTCCGCTCCACTATCTGAGTAGATCTTCCATGATGTCAAGTAGTAGGTGGAATTAGCTTTAGGGGAAATTATAATTCCCCCCTATGGAACTCTGCTGAAGTCGTAGATATATAAAGTCACAGGTAAGCACTATCCATAACAACATATCGCAAGGTTCCATAGGGATTTTTAGTTGTCATTTTTGAGTGAGATGTATGTCCAATAATTTCTTTGCAATTCTTCAATCTAGCTTTTATAGGACTTGAAATATTGAATCTGGCTTCATCGAATATCCCTAACCCTAACCGTAACCCTAATGCACCTAGTGGATATCACCATCATGTGTGGATAACACTTCTTCAAATTCAATACCCAGTAGGGTAGACTGAACACATGAACTTATGCACCCAACACACTAAGAAAACTGCACCATTCACAAAATAGACATTTATGCATGGCCTCCCTTGGATGAGTAACTGTGCTTTCCTAATTGAAGACAATACATTCATACATGTGCCTCATCCAGTGATCCTATTAAACTACTGCACCTCCATTAGAGGATCTCTTATGGTCCCTCTACTAAACATCAACTTTCCTTTGTACAAGCTGGAATGTATTTGTTGAAGGATGATGTTGTTGTTGAAGGAGAACAACTACCGAGAAATAGGTAAAATCTAAGACTACCTCCACTCTTGTATCAGATAAAGGTAAAACTATTTTCAAATTAAGCAATAATGTTAAGAAATTTTCTCTTCGTATATTCAGCGAGCCAAAAAAGAAAAAGGATAATTGTAATTTTCTTTCACCTACCGAAATAAAGAATATAGAACTGATTTCAAAGCGTTACAATTATGTGGGTAATATATTATATCATAGGTGGGTACATGGAGCAGTTAGAAACCAGTCTACTGCCATAGACTAAAATGGAGTACAACCCTATTACAATGCCTATGGTACCAAGTGCAACATCTAGTTTAATCACAATAATATTCATTGGCTTGTAGCAATCTTCTTCTGGAAAGCAACTAAAAGAGCTTTATTACGCTTTGAATTTAAAATGATTGTTAAAGGATCAAGTGGTGGCTGCAAAGAACAACTCAAATTGTGTGATCTTAGAACAAAATAATTTAGTATTTCCAAGAAAAAATAACATTAATGATGTATCTCTAAATTCCATGAAAACAGAACAATTTGATCTATTGAAATGATATTAGGATATTAGTAAAGAGGATCAAATTAAGTGATGTTATTGCCATACAATTGTATTCATTGATGCTTTGAGCAAGGAGAATCGGCAACACCAAGAACATCGAGTGCCTTCAAGCATTGGTCATCCAAGATAAGGTATTCCTTGTGGTTTGTAGAGAGTCTTCTCACTCTAACATTGGGCTCTTCAAACCAGCTTTGCATGAGGTCATTACAAATGTAAAAAATCAACAAGACACAAATTTGATAGTAAATATGACCAAAACAAGAACTAGTGCAAACAATTTTCACAATCCTGCTTTTCAAACCAACGTTATAATCTACTTATCATTATGATCAGTTGTCATTGTTCTTCCTAGTTCATTGAACTCAGCTTCACCTTGACAAAGTGTAATTTCATAAAAGGAATGTCGATCTCATGCCAATAGGCCTCCTACGATGAATGCACAGGAACCTAGTACATAGACCATTTTTCTCTTTGCTTAGCTACCCAGGGCTTATTTCCCTTTCCAAATATCAATAATTCTTTTCCAAGAAAACATAAAATAAGAATAATATTTTACTATATTCTAAAAGGTGAAGATGTCGAAATCATGCCACAAAGTGAAAGGAAATCAAATATCACTCCTCAATCAACCAAATATATAAAGAAAACAACAATAAGTATAAAAATAAAACTAGATCTATCAATCTATGCATGAAATGACTCAATTGACTAAAAATCTGACCAAAACAAACCAAAAATTTCAAACTTGACAAAATCCTCTAAACAAGAAGCAAACAAACCACTAAAATTTTCTAAGATATTAGAGCTAGACATCAATGCAATTTCATGTAATTGAATAAGCCCATTGTTGCTTAGCATTAGACTTCTTAAATTAGTTATTTATCATTTAATACTAGGACACTATCTATATGAAAAGAAATAGGTCCCAGCTTCATCAAATCCGACTTCATTTCCAATCAAAGATCAAATCCAAAGGATACTAAAACAAAGCAACCATATTTTTTGACAAATTTTGATGAATCTAAAATACCTTCAATTTGTTCTCCATGTATCGAGACTTTCTTGCAAAAATGGTCTACTAAACACTTTAATCTTTTTTGAAATTGGATTTTAAAGTTCTTGGACATTGAAAATTGTTCCAATATTGAGGGTATACCACACACATGGCCTCCAACAATTCATCTCTAGGAAATCATTCTCTTATCTCTAATGATAGTGATCTTGTAATTTCTATCAAATTTTGTCTCACTAAAATCACAATATTATCAAATTGGTCTCTTGACACAGGGCAATCTTTGGTGATTCGTCTTGTCTTACTAATATAATGAAAGGAAACCATATACCCACGCATTGTGATACATAGTATCCCTTTTTCATCAAACATCAATTTTTTTTTCAGTATTTTCTATATTGATGCTCTTAGTCCAACTTTTAAAATCTGGACTAGTAAAAGAGTTTGGCATCATATACAAATTATCCGATGCAAGACATGCTGAATTTCTCGCATTTGTGTATTCCACAATATACATTGTACGATTCTAAGACATTTTCACAAGGAAATTCATTTCATGTAGCATGGGAAGAATTTCGGCCAATGTCAACAATGTCTCTACATTAGTTAGTCGAGAAAGAAGATCTTAAGCTTTGTCTACATTGTAGCGATTTTCATACATCAACCCTAACAAAGATTTGAACTCACTAAATAGTATTTGAGCTGGTCCATTTAATGAGATCCATCTTGTATCAACATCTTTCAATAGTTTTTTCCATATGTAATACCATATGTAAATTGTTGAAAATCTAAAGAGCGTTTAGGACTACGAGAAAAGTATGCATGAGTCTCACGTATAAGATCTTCAATTTTTGAAACTGATGGAAACTTGCTTACTATTTTAAATGCAAGATTCAGTCTATGAGCCATACAATGAATCTTAAGCATATATGATTAATTTGATAGTTGTAGCCTAACAAAAAGGCCATTTCTTTGTCATTGTATTACCGATGCTCCATTTGCTCCAACACATACCAACATTTTTGCAATCATTAATTGATCCATACCACTTTCCTTCAAACCATTAAGAACAAATTCATAAATATTTTCAGTTGTAGAAGTATCTCTCATCTTTTAAATCCTAAGTAGATATGAATGCCTAATATGCTCATTAACCATATGGATTCTCATGCAAATCCATGAAGTATTATCTGTAGTCGTAACCTCATCCAAAGACAATGCCAAAAACCTAGCATTTGCAATCTTCTCTTTCAAATTAGCATTTTCTACTTGAGCTAGATATCGTGCCCATTCCCAACCACTGGTTACAAACCAATGAGAACATGGAAACTTTGGAACTTGAAGAAAAGATAGCAATTTCATGTGATCTGGATAATTTGTCATAGGATGACCTTTAGATAAGATGTGAAATACAATGCTCAATTGCATCGTCTTGGATAACAAACTTGTTTCCATCATCTTTTCAAATAGAGATATGATGGTTCCTCTGCTTGCCTCAAGTTTCCTCTTACTTATTAAATACTTTTTAATTCTTCTGCATATTCAACATGTCGACATTCCTCAGAATATTTCCATCTAACAATAGATTTCTCTTTACCATTTACAACTTTCGTTTCATACACCTTTCCTACATGCTTTTGTATTGTATCTAGCTTCATCTGAAATTTCACTACCTTTTGAGTTTTCCAACTACACACAATACATCTAACTTGTCGTAAAACATTGTTCTCATTTGTAGGAGGTATTTATTTAATAAATGGAAAACTTGAGACCCAATTTTCTTGGAATCATCTCCCCATGATCCACTGGCCTCTTTTCCATTTCCATGAATGGATTGTGTCACCTTGCAAGGAAAAATATTTGACATTTTCATCACCAATTTCTATTGAAACTACATTTATCTCACCTTGATCACTTGAGGAACCTATTTTTTCATCCATTGTATGGATATCAAATGCATTCCCACAAGAGTTAACCTCTCTCTCAGTAACAGATTCTTCAAAGGAGCTTGAATCATGAAGAGAATGTGTATTTTTGGATGGAGCCTTTTGAAAGTATGATAATACATCCATTTGCCTTGATGGTTTCTTCCCACGATTATCTTTTGACATCTCACTGAGTATTCCACAAGTAAAATTTCAAATCGATCTGCAAACCTGCATCAACAGTTTCGAAGCATTGAGATATGCTTCATATAAATTCACTTGTTCATAGAAAATAGATATGTACTTTCCAAAAGAATTGTTGAGTCAACATTGAAAGAACATATATTAGAAATTGAATTTTGAGGCAAAATGGAATTTTACAAAAATTATTTAACAATGATAATGGGAAACTATTAACTTTTAAGACATAAAATATAATAATTCATTTGTATAACATTAAAACAACATAATCCTTGCAAGCCTATCTTAGTCCTTTTGGTTTACTAGTTTGGCTTGGGTCGATATCCATGCTAGATATCTATGGGTGGGATTTGAATCAATTCCCATTCCATGCAGTCAATTTTTTGGACAAATCCTATTAGAAAAAATAGTGACTCTTTAAATTTTGTGCAGAAAATAGAATATTAATCCTCATGGATTTTAATGTAGGCATGATCTAGGATGAAATCCATTGTTAAATGAGTAAATTTCATATGGATTTGTTTTAGAATTCCCTTGCTGTTTTACATTTGTGTAGCCATCTATCATGCTAAGAAGTGGGCGAATCAATGAAATTTGCATGTGTTAAATGGGAATTTTATGTGAGCATTTGTAATTCCATTTGCAATTTGCATCACGAATCCCATCTCTTCAATAGCACTAAACTTTTATTGGTTCTTACTATATTAACATAGTTCTCTCTATCTCGATGATTTGGGGTTTCTTGGGACCATAGTGAGCAAGGTTTGTCACATAGTTTTCACTCCCTTAATCCAGATATATAAGAGCAGGGATGGACAGATGTGCATGTCAAATGAAAATTTTGTTGTACACATATTTGTCTTTGTTTTTGGATGTGAAGAATAATTTGATTTATATATAATACAACAACAACCATTTCAATATATGAGAAGGGATAAGATATTGGTCTTTGCATATATTTTTTCGTTATGAGATGGGCATTTGTGTATGTGGATGTTTTTGGATGTGAAGAATAATTTGATTTATATCTCACTATAGCAATTTCAACTATGGCTCCACTTTACAAAATGCGTCCAGGAAGGAAGAAGTTATGTGATGCATAATATCCCCAAGTCATTAGGAACATGAGAAGCACTTTGGTAAACATTGAAAATTTAATTTTGAAATGTGAGAATGGGGGTTAGCATAGTATGTTTCTAGAGCATTCAACTATATTTTTTCATTGTCAGTGAGATGAAGGATGTTAGACTATACAATGTCGAATTCTTATTTGACACATCATCATGATGTTGCGAAAAGGAAAGAATAGGGATTTCTTAGGGAGAGTGTAGGGTGTGTGCTCAAATATATATGTGTACATGGTTTTTCTTGTTGGACCCATTTTGGGCAAAGGAAGATGACATTGTGTTTCGCCATATGTTGTTTGAGATAAGATTGGATTCCCACTGCAACATTGTGGAATAATGTCATGTTTGAAGATATGACACGGGAACAAGCCAAGTGCAACGAAACTTGACAATTTTTGGCTGTAACACACATTTCATTTTGGAGGAGAGGTGGTAGAAAGGTTGATTGATTATGATAAGAATGTGAAGTTCATTTTGATTGGTAATGATATAGATGCCATGCTTACGACTCTATTTTTAAGAAATAAATAAATACAACAAGTTTTCCTTCTTATTTATTAGTTCTTCTTAAAACTAGGAATTATGGTTACCTCGTTTCTGCATTTTCTGTACTCCACACACACACACACATATATAGTAGGATTGGTGGACTCGTTTTGGGCAGAAGGCAGATGACACTTTGAACATCATTCAAACCCGATGTGAAAATAGGAATAAGAATTGGCAACTTTGGTCTTTCCCCTTCTTTCAAGGTAGGGTAGCAAAATCAATTGTGACATTAGATTTTTGGTTTCTGATGCATGAGATGTTGTTGAGCCAAATATTTGCAAAACTATTCTCTGCTCTTGCACATTATTAGCCTTAATGATTGAAAAAGAATAAGTTGCTTCACTTGACCCTCATTGGTCGAAAAAAATATATTTCACAAATCCAATGATATAAAAGACGTCCAACTGTGAAAGTCTCCATTCTAAATTCAATTTTGATGGTTCAAAAAAATATATTTCACGCTATAAAAAACACAAATCCAATGACAGACAATATGTCCACTTGTGAAAGTCTCCATTCTAAATACAATTTTCATGGGTCAAAAAAAGATATTTCACGTTATAATAGCCACAAATCCAATGACAGACATCTTTTTTGATAAAGAATTCAAATATTGAATGATTTACAAGCGCAAAAACACCTTTATGACACATTTGAAATCTTACCATTTTCAGACTATCATGTTAATGAAGTGACAAACTACACTATAAAACATATGGGATTGGCCTAAACCAGAGACTATCGTTTGCAAAAATAAACCTAAATCGGAGAATCTTGATTGAAAAACTAGAAAGTATATACAGTGACAACCTCGGTATCAATGTACAAATCTACATGGGTATTGATACCTTACATCTATGGAACAATCATGAAATACCAAACTCCAAACATCATTTAAAAATTGGATAAAATTAACTTCAAGGAGAAGATATGTATGGAAAACATCTTAACCCCGTGATATAAATCCTAGAGATAGTTGAAGCCAACAAGAGTCAGCTCAGATATCACAGAGTTCTTTATTGCTTCAAATTGGAGAGAGCAACTACTTCCATGCCTCAATTTGATCAACGTGCATTCACATGTGGTAGCTTCTAATCTAACTGGGAACTCAGGTAAGTAAGGAAGAAGGGTCTGAGTAATACTTTCAAACATAACTAACTCGACAGATAATTTTAAGTCGATTCCACTTGTGGCTCGATCTCAGTTATGCACTCAACGATGTCCAGACTATTATTATATTTTGAAAATAATCATATTGGATTTAAGTAGTCTATGGTTTGGTCAAGTGTCTAACAGTTTGCTGTGATTGTCTCTAAGTTCCTACTATCTATGGGCATCAACACTTCTGGTTAAAAGATTTTTCTGATATTAATATAAGTAGAAACAAAAGAATTGGTCATACAACTATTGGTAATACAAGTGTTCATTAAAGCAAGGAATAATGACATCCAAAAGCAGAATGCTAAGCACTCCATGAAATCTCCAAAAAGATCTCCATTAGTAATAGCTCTTTGACATAAAAAAGAATCATTATTGATAGATTCATGAGGCATTCTAAAATGAGAAGGTTTTGGAACAACCTCTAGGTAGTCTATGGCTGAGGCATTCCATCGAAGTAAGTATCCTATGGCTTTCGCCAAGTTCCCAATAGTTTTTGTTATTGTACTTAAGTTTGGCTTCTGCCTCTTGGCATCAACACTTCTAGCTAGAAGATTTTCCTTATGTTGATATGATCGAAAACATAAAAAAAAGTGTTCACTGAAGCAACAAATAATGATGTGTGAAAGTAGAGTACTGTGCCCTCAACGAAATATACAAAAGGAAGTCCATTGATAATAGCTCCTTGATATTAAAAATCATTATTAATAGATTATGCAGGCATTCTAAAATGAAGAGGATAGAAAGAAAACAACCTCTTTGCTCTCACCTAGTCTAGCTTTGGCCAAGTTCCCAACAATTGTTGTTATTGTGCCTAAGTTTGGATTCTGCCTATGGGCATCAACACTTCTGGTTAAAAGTTTGTTTGTTTGTTTGTTTGTTTGTTTTGTTTGTTTGTTTGTTTGTTTGTTTGTTTTCCTGATATTTTAATATAAATGGAAATAGTAGGATTCATCACAATAGTGTTTATTGAAATGAGAAATCATGACATGCAAAAGTAGAATACCGTGCACTTCATGAAATCCACAAAAAGAAATCCATTGATAATATCTCTTTGACCTTAAAAAAATCATTATTAATAGATTAAATCGAACACTAATATCGATTTATGAATTGAATGGCACTTGCAAACAAACAAGAACAAGGTTGTGGCTTACCTGGAATGCCAAATCCCTTCAGATTCTGATTCAAAAATCGCCAAGAAATGCAGGATTCCACACAAATTGTATACTTGGCGCTAGTTGCAACAAGTCGTCAAGAAATGGAGGATTCTGCACAAAATGTACACCCTGGTCCCTATGAGGCTTATTTCTCTCTGACCTACTCTTTGTTTAAGGCACTTCACTTGCTACTCGTCAAGGTTTGAGGCTTTTTTTGGCCTCCTTTAGGGCTTTGACCCCCCACAAACTCTTGTGCAAGTCCTAAGGCCTTTTGGCTTCCTACAGTGGGTAGCTATGAGGTTTTTAGGCCACTTTCTACTCAGAATACCTTGATTTAGTCGAACCACTATTCAATCAAATAATTTAGGATCTTGCTGAAGACAAGGGTAGATATGAGGCTTCATCCCACCCCTTTTGACTTAGAATAAAATACACCTTAGGCAGAATTTCAGTGGGCTTATTTTTGCCTATAAAAATATCCTTCTAGAGCTTGGAAAAGAAACAAAACTTTGGCCTTGCTTCAGGACAGACTTCGGCCTCTTCACATCACATAACAAGATTCCTTTTGTCCTCTTCGAGCTCGGCTTCTCCTTGAGATTATGTTGCTCCTTCCTTAGGCTAATGTTCTTCACAAGAATGGATTGCCATATCTTAGCTCTATTCAGACTTCATGGATGCCCTCTAACTAACCCTCAGCTGCGCTGGAAAGAGTCAGATTTGTGAATTGAGAAATCCAAGCACCGAAACTAGATCAAAGTGATGAGTTACAAAGTAGATTCGATCATGATGCTTGCCCAATTCAAGGTCCTAGTTGGCACACTCCTACTACTATTGTGTGTAAATGAACACGTGTTTCTGCTCAGTTAAATTCTTGTACCTCTACCTAAGTGTACGTCTGGTGTGACAGAGGCAGAGATTCAAGCAGGCAGGAAACCTCAACTATGTCACTTTGCTTATATCCCAACTATGTCACTTTGAGGCGTGTATTTAGCCAAGTGCTTACTTCTGTGCCTTGTCCGAGCTTCTCTGCTGCAATCCTACGTGAGTAATTAGTACTGGTATGATTGGTAGGTTTTGTGAACATAAATTCGAGGACCAAAACTATACACCATGAACATTGAAAACCCGATTTCAAAGAGTTGGATTTGTGAATAGAAATCCAAGGATCGAAACTATACGCCATGAATTCGTGAAAATAGGGAGCCGTCCTCCATTTGAAAACAAATCTAACCTTTTCCCTCCATTTGAAAACAAATCTAACCTATAACCTCCCAAACCACCTCCTAGGACCAAATCGAACCTCACAAACCACTCCCAAACCAAAAAACCAAAAATGGGGCCATTACAAATGAATTTAACATTGTAAATCAGAGATCTAGCGATTTTAAGGGAATACAATTTCCCAATCCAGGTGAATCGAGGCAAATGAAGGTTCACTTGGTTTATCCACCATTTTTTTATTTTGGGCTAAAATAAAAAAATTAATTATTTTTTAAATAAAACTGGGGCTAACTATATGAAAAGTGTTTTTAATAAAAATTTTGCCCCTCTAAAATGCAAAACCCCTCAAATTTCGCCTTTGGGCTAAAATTCGCCCCTAAACTTTATGATGCTCACCGTACTAGTGTTGGACCTTTTATTCCTGAAGGACGCTAAGGTTATTTTAAGAAATCACATATAATGAGTTTCAAGAACTTCACAATACTTGAAAATCTTTGAGGGACATACAAAATTTTCATGCTCCTAAACAAATATAATAATTTGTGTACTTGTTATAAAATGTGAATTATTATGCAATAATTACTCTATACTAAAATTTCTACCACCCCCACACCCCCTCTCACACTGCCACACACAAAAGCTCACTCAAAAGTGGAGCACACTCACAAAAAAATTCCTCATGCTCTTAGAAATATTCTTGTTGCCTAGACTTAAGGATAAGAAATTAGAAATTGCCAGTGGCAAGAGACTTAAGAAAGGTTAGTAGATAATATAGTTATCCATTTTTTTCAGTTTAGAATTGAGATATGATAAATTAGAGTTACGTCTTAAATATGACCCATTTTGTAAACATTACATGACATATAAAGTTTGAAGTTTCGATTCCATATTATAAATCTTTGGTCATGATGCCCTGTTTCATTTTACGGTTGATGTTATATGTTACAATTTTTTGGTGACAAATGTTATCTCTATTTGAGTAGCACGCAGAGTCATTTTATGATGATCAGTTGTTGATAAATGTTCTTGTAATCTATTTTCTTTTCGCATTAATTAATTTCTTCAAGAATTCAAATAGGTTGTGACCAATGGTTGTTTCTCTCTTTGAGGATTTAAACCACGTAAAAATTGGTGTAATGATCTTTGATTTGTGTGTGTGAGGGGTTTTCCTTAAGATGTTTGACCTTTGTGGATATACCCTTTCTTTTTTAGGAATGTCTCAACATTGTTTGTATGAGGTTATTTTAGGGACGTTATATTTTAGCATGTTCTATTTATAGACGTGGCTATATAAAAGAATAGGCACTTTGTGCATTAAGATTTTAGAATGAGTGTTGTAGCGGCTACAACCACCCTCCAAAATTTTGTGTTCGCTTTGTTTTGGAGCCTCCCTCCTCAAAATCTTAGCAGCATGTCTTGCACTACTTAGGTACTTGTGTTTTTATTTGAAGTTATCTTTCACTTTGCATCTTGTGTTCTCTTACTCGCTTCATGACCAATCACAAGCTGACCCTATGGCTTGGTTCACATCCCGTTCTTGCGTTGTCTTGGAAAATTGCGCAATCCTAGAGGGAAACCAAACTTACTTTCAGGAATTGAGCAGAGCGGCCTGGAAATCATCCCTTCTCTTCATAAATGTGAAGAGTAGTTCGAAAGAAAACCTTGCTCAGAGAAATTGCTAGTAAATTGCGCAAAATATGAGAGGCAGTCAGAGCCACTCAGCCTAGGAATTGTGCAGAAGAATTCCATCAATTGTTGTCTGATGCATGTGTCGAGAAGCTATGTGGTTCCCTCCAGAATTGTGCAATTTTCCCTTGCATTCTTGACAACCTTTATTGAAAAAGAAAAAAGAAAAAAATAAAAAAGCATCCCTTAAAAATAAGGATCTATTTTTAGCACTAGGAGTTACATGCAAGTTGATTTTAGAAACTTCCCGCCAAGTGTTACTTTTTCCTAGATTTGTGGCATGCACAAACCCTAATTCTACCAAATCTATTTAATGCATACCCTAGAGCTCATTATACACATTCAATCTTGGAGCTCTGGCATTCCTAAGGCATCTAGGAACCTTTGACATAGCCGGCACAACTTTTTCGGGTAAATTTTGCTTTTCAAGTCTTTTGCTGCTTTTTCTATCGCTTTTATTTCCTTGGCTTGTGTGAGTGTTGTTTTGCATGTTTTATCAAATTACCATTGGTGTTTTAGTTTGTTTTAACTTATAGAAGTGATGTTTCAAGCTTTTCATTGTCTTTCTTAAGCGTTGCATGCATAAAACTATTTTTTCAATAACAGTCATTGTTGCGATGACTCTCCCCACCAACTTCGTTGTTCGTCCATTTGACTGATTCCTACATTAGTTTTTATTGCATGCATGATCATTCACTTATATCTACACCATCCTTCACTAAGATTTTCAAATCTACTCATTCTCAAGTTGCCCTTGGGCAGATCTGGGTTGCCTTGGCTCAGAACTTGCTTTCCCTAGCATGCCCTGTGCATTCTCAGAACTTAAGCCTCTACCATGGCTCTAGGAATTGCGCAAAGGCTGCCTATCACTAGCCTCCAGCTATGCTCTATGTAGTTTTGGGAGATAGTTCCTAGTATTTCCCACTGGGATTGCGTAATGCATAGTCCTAGCTAGTAGTCACACTAAACCTAGCTGAACCACACTTTGCAAAGTTCTAGTTAGCAGCAGGTCTCACTGGTAGCTAAGAGTACGTAATGCATAGTTTCAACTGACAATCTCCTAGCCTCTAAGAGTCACTACTGTGCAATCTTGCCTAATAGTCACCCGACTTGTTGCATGATCGATCCTTGAAGTTTTTTGTATTTTTAAACTGACATTTTCTTGTCGTGAGTGTCCACTCTATCTCCAGGTACATCAATTGTTGAGCAGTCTCTCAATAGTACAGGAATCATGGTTTCCAAGAGAGTTGGATCAAAGGACGCTATAAAGAGAAGCACTAGAGACGTGGTGTAAGAGGTGCCAATGAACTTGCCCATCTATGTAGCCATGCAACTGTTCATAGAGAAGGACATGAAGATCACATGATAAGAAATAAAGGAGATATTTGTAGGCACTTTCAAGGAAGATCTAGAAGATTGACAACTCTATGTGAACATTCACAAGTTAGGCTTGTACAGGGTTGCATGAAGGTACCCTGCCTTCCCATGTACGAATTTCATTCACTAGGTTGTGTCACATATCGATCCCGAGACAATTACATTGAGCAGCACTAGATGGACACAACTTGCCAGCTTCAAGACATAAAACCATCATCAAATGTATCACTTGCTGTAGCCAGTGAACTACATTGATGGATTATTCTTCATTCCCAACAGCAATTAAACTCTAGAGATATCATGAAGCATTGGGTAAAATAGCCATCGAAGTTCAGGACGACACCTAACCAGATCTATAATACGAAGTCACTCAGGAAGGCTTACTAACTCTTGCTCACCTTTGCATGTCACTTGTATGGCCAAGAGAGCATGGAGACCTTCCCACAGATTTTGGTTGTTATTTTAGATCAGTTGGAAAATGAAGGAAGGCCATTCAACTGGTTGGACATGTTGCTTCTTCAACTAAAAGTGCATGTGTCAAATGCCTAGAATCTGCCTAAGGATGGAAAAGCAAGATTGTATATATCTACGTACCTACTTCATGCAATTTTTTCTCAACAACAGTTCCCTAGCATGGGTTGGACATGGACACCATCATAGGAAGTTTTTATTTTTTATTACAATTTTCTCTTTGAGTGTA
>APFE030733200.1:151887-184629 GCA_000404065.3 Pinus taeda | reverse complement strand
TTCGAAACCTGCATACACTAACAATCAAACGATTACATAACACCTGAATATCTCATAAAACAAAACATATTCAACATATAGACCAAGGAGTATATGAAACAATTCATTAACAACAAATCATTGAAAAGAATGGACTTATTTTTATTAATAGGAAACAAAAGAAACCATTACAACCTGAGCCTTGGTGTTGTGCAAGCTCCTCCCAGGGTCCAACAAGAGATTTCCTCTACTTTGACAAGCTCACCCACTCCCAATATGGCAACAAGAAAGGATGGTAATCTCTCCTCACAAGTTAACAATGGAATTCCTAATTCCAATAGCATTTACCCTTTGGAATGTTTAGCTTTCAACCTGCCCTCCTCTGGCCCAATGCCTGTATTTATAGTGTTCTAGAGGAAGTTATTCAGTTCCAACATCAATGGGATACTCCCTCTTTTGGATGGGGTAGCTCCCCTCTTGATGGGATAAGTTCCTCTATCATAGGGATGCATGAACCATTAGGAGTCGCTCAATACACGTCAAACACTCTTCTAGAAGGCTCTAGAAGTGACCACAAGTAACTTTTTTAAGATGAAACTCGCGCCTTTTGACCTTTACAGGGGTATGCACCCATCCCTTGACTTACAGAGCGTACAAGTACGCAGGTACAATGAGTTTGGGATGCGTATACGCAGGCAAGGTAGAGAGAACCTGCGTACCCAGAGATAAACATGTTTTTTAGTGACTTTCTCTCTTTTTTGAAGTTTGACATGAAGAGTAGAGGTATAAGGCTTGACAAGGAGGATAATATGACTATTGATGGAGCCATATTAACTACAGATAGTCATGGTGACAAATTTCATTGTAACAAAGAGCTAGAGGACCAAGGCATCAATCTCATGCCAAGGGAATCGAGGGTCATACCACATTATCCACCACCTCCAAAACCATAACTAGTCTTAGGCAAGCAAGGATAAGTTGTTCTCCTCGATGATGATGCATAGATGGATGTGTACAATTTGGCATTTGACGAGACACAACAAAGGATTGTACAAGCATGAAGAAAAAAGCTCCCGAATGATCATACATCAGTTGCACACACAGAAGAAAAGGTGATTGTGCTAGATGTTAGAAGACATCTAATTTCCATGGCCGAGGCTTCTAAGGATTATGCAGAAGCCACAAGTTCAATGATCAAGTTCTTGATAACAGAAAATGATCGAATAGAGAAGGACTTGCAAGAGGCAAGGAATAGAATAGAGCAATTTGCAGGATCCACCATGACAGAGATGAAGAAAGCAATAATGGTAGAGATATCAACTTTGGAGGCCACCATGCAGATAGTGTATAAAATATTTTTCACCATGCACAAAGTGGTTGTCCATTTATACGGTTTTCGGCAGTAGTGCGTGAAGACAGCCCAAACACTCAAAGACATTCAAATTTCTATTGTGCACATGCAAGAATGGACAATGAGGTACAAGAGATCCCCTCTTTACTTGCATAAGAGGATGAAGCTAGAGGTTGAGCTAGACAAAGCATAGATTTAGATGTTGATCTGGAACTATGAGTAGCTCCCTGCGCTCATCACTAGCATTGAGGGTTCCTATGCATGGTTGTTCAGGAGTCTGGATATCATAGTGCGAATGCACAAGATCCCTTTCATCGAAACTCTCACCCAGGCGATGAGGAAGAACTTGTTGGAAATAATACTGAGAGGGGGGGGGTGAATCAGTGTTATTAAACTCTTATCAATTTATACAAATATTTTCAGATCTAACAATTGAAACTTGCATATACCTTCCAAACCTATAATTTAATTTATTCTTCAGATGTTTGTCATTAATCTATATGTGAGAACCATAGAATAATGAGCAGGAACACAAAATAGACAGTCACACCAAGGAACACAAGATGTAAGGTGGAAACCCAATGTGGGTGAAAACCACCTGCTGCAATATGTCTCTATCTTCTTTCAATTAGAAACTTCTTCTTACAGTGATTTTGTATTGGTGCAGTCTTTTACCAGTACGTAGGCTGCAACGTCCAGAGAGCTACAACCCTCTCTCATTTTCCAGCTTCTTCTGGAAGGGAGCTACAACCCCCTTAGCTCTTGTACTAGCTGAAATAATAGTACATAGGTGCTGACCTACAAAAGGCTACTACCTTCTCTTTCCTTCCAGGGACCACGTTTCGTCAATTTTCAAACTGGATCCAAAACATCATGTACATGTGCATCACCCAATCTCCTTTAAACAAATAATTTCTCAGAATGCAGTAACCAGAAAATAACACCAGTAACTAGACACCAATTTAAACCCAGATCTCTACAGAAATAGATAAAATACAGCTAAAATATATTTCAAGAAAGGTCCGCAACTTCACCAAAGGAAACCTATGGATATCCGCACTTTTGCTGTGACGAGTCTGCGCAACTCCGCACCTGCTTCTTCTCTGGTTCTGCGCACCTCCGCACTGCACTGTTGCCGCTCTCTTCAGTAGATTTGACTTATAATGCTTCGGTTTCTCCTTGATTCAGATTCAACTGTCTCACCAACCGATTATCAAAAATTCAGATCTTGCTCTTCTTAAGATTTTCAACACTTGTGATTAGCCAAATGATCTCCTTTCCTTTTTATAGGCTAGGCCTCACTCAAAACCATGGACCAAAACCATTGAGAAACAATACCATGGACCCAATACTTGGGTTCAATACTTTTGGATGCAATACCATGGACCAAAACCATAGGATCAAAAACTATCGGACTAATACCATGAACCAACCATGATATTTCCCATGTGCGTGCGCTTTTCTTTGCATGAAAGTGCGTGAAATTTTCTCTGCATGAGAGTGCGTGAACGTTTCTTTGCATGAAAGTGCGTGAACTTTTCTCTGCATGAAAGGAACTTTTTTCTTCATGAAAGTGTATGAACTTTTCTCTGCATGAAAGGAATTTTTCTTTGCATGAAAGTGCGTGAACTTTGCTGCACTATAATTTATCATATGAGATGAGTGGGTTGCCATCAAGTACAACATATGTATCATAATGCCAACAGAACCAATTCATGCTGGATTTCAACAAGTACATAGAGAATTTGATGCGCATAACCAGCATTGACTTGTAGCTCAACGCAAAGAACATGCAAAGGTACATCAAGGGTCCAACCACACTTAAGAAAATGATGTGCATGCTTCAATATGTGCTGGAATGAGGTTTCGGAACCATATACCTGAAAGCCATGGAGGCGAGAGTCTGCTTCGAAAAAGATATCATTAAACAGTACGGGGACACAATAGCACAGTACCAAGATTGGTATTAGTTCACTGCCAAATACCATTGTGAGGAGGTTATCGAGTTGGTATTTCCCCAAGACCCCGAGTGATGTTGTTTTCCTTGTCACACTGACGCAATTCCAAGTGTCCCACATGGGTATATGTGGAAAATTTATTATTGTAAACAATCACTATTTTAACGTGAAGAGTCATGAGGGTAGTCCAAGATTCAAAGGGGAATGTCAAGGGTCACTCCACCCTTTGCTATATATAAAACATCATAAATCATAGTAAAAGCTTTTGGGAGCCAATCTTTTGGTTAGGAATTGCTTAGAGAAGGCTTGGAGAGTATTGTGACGAGCCTTGGATTCTCCACAGTGCAAAGCAAGTACAACTCTTTGGAGGAGCAGGCAGTGTTGACTGTAATGTTCCACTATTGGGGCTAGTGGCAGTTATTGGTGTATGTATGGATGGAACCTTCACTATACATACATATATATATATATCTATATATTTATATTATATATAATTTATATATATAATATATATATATATATATTATATAGATATAGATTATCTATATATATATCTAATAGAGCCAACACGTTTTCATGCATATGTTGTTATTGTAGTTGGACTATTCTGGTTGCTTTAGCAATGTATGTTATTTATCTTAGTCATTTGTGTATGAACTATTTTGTATGCAATTGTATGAATCTTGTTGAATTGCGTTGTTGATTTAACCCATCACTTTGGATTGCGGGCTATTCTACTTTCCAGCTTGTGATGTCATTCCTCTCGTGTGTTCCTTTTAGGCTACATACTATTACAAGCTTCTAAGGGACACACTTCATTTTCCTCTCTGTGTGTTATAACCCCCATGCATCCCATTTGACTTGCTGCAAGTTCACACTTTCTTCCAACAAAGATATCACACTTACCTCTGCGTGCTATCGCAATCAAGGCATTGATTTACTACCCACTGCTAGGACTCCTACTCCAAATGGTCTAAGGTCTAGTTGGGACTTCTTACTAGGGAGATCCCCTGACATGTTGGTGGGTCCAACACTGTCAACAACCAGATAGACTTCCATATCAACATAATTTCATTGGATGAAGAATGGATCAGTGTGGTTTCTTTCTGCTTGGGATTAAGGTTTATTTGTGGCATTAGGAGGACACTCATGTCTCATCCTTATCCATTTTTTATTCACCTTTTTTTCATAAGGAAGATGGTGCCTTGCTTGGGGCTATTTTAGGTAGTCATCAAATAACAAATCCATGCACATACTCATTTTAAGTTAGGTTATCTATTTATATAAGTATACAAAGGTAGGGCACTCCATATGAGGCCAAAATACAAATTCTACATGTGATAGTATGTGCATGCATGGGTGAGGATTAGACTACCCAACTTCCCAATGAGACACCTCCTTTGGGTTATTTTAGGATGATTTATGTGCATGTTTATCTCTTATGTAACCCTTGCATGGTATGAGATATTTTAGGCATGGTTTTATATAGGAAACATGTCACAAATAAGCCATACCTCAAGTACAGGAAGAGAAGCCAAAGGATTTGTTCTTTGCTGTCATAAATTTTAAATCCTTCTTCTTTTCTTCTCCCATTATTATTCTTCTACTTTAATATTGGGTTATTTGAATTACATTCAAGATCTTGTATTCGTTGTATCTTGCATATTGCTTCTATGGATTGTATATTCAAGTTGCTTGACAAGATAAGAATTCTAAACATTGATCTCCAGACGAACTTAGATTCTTGAAAAATTATGATGTCAATCAAAATTTATTCAAGCTTGTGAACTTATTGCAAACATGATTAGTCAAGAAAGTATCATATTTTTTTGGAAACTACTTTGAGCATCTTGGTTGTTAGAAATTTATCTTTTGGTAGCTCTCTTTGATTAAAGATCCCAGTTTGAATGTTTTTAACAGTAAGATTCATGTGTCACCTTGCTAATATTCTTCTATCTTCCATATCCCATAACCATCATATTACGACACCAATCAATAATATTTTTTAAAAGAATAATGTGTTTGCAATATTAAATTAATTAATTATAGTTCGATAACATAGACATTGGATATTTGCAAGTTTTTTTGCAGATTAAAGAGGAAATTGTCATAGATTTGTGAAGTTCAAATGTTGATTTCGAGTATCTTCTTGCCAATCTAAAATTTAAGCTTGCTCGTTTGAGGTTTAAACATGCATGGATATACGTTTTATTGTAGATTGCAACAAGTTTCTATTGTATATTTGAAGTGTCTTATTAATGGTTTTGATGGATTTTTGCTTTAAATAGGGTTACCCCCTTGGAGCTATAACGTACTAGCTCCAAAGAGAGTATAGTAGTGTTGGTGGTAGCAACAACATTTCTTGTTGTCCACTTGGGGCCCTTCAGAAGAAGGGACTTCTTTAGGTGCTGAAAAAACCCACATATTTCACTGTTATGGCAACCTTTGGTCATAGTCTACTTCTTCCATGATGTGTAATATTACACATTCTGTTGTTTAAATCATAAACTGCATAAGATTAGTTGAACTAGTGTAAAGAATGAAAAATTCTGCTCACTTCAATCAATAAAAATCAATATGAAAATGAATGAAATAATTTTCCTTTTATTCCAAACGGAAATACATAATATAAATACTTCAATATTTTTCAGTCTTTTCCTAGATTCTATTCAGAGCTAGCAAACACAAAGCAAAATGATGTTTCTATGTTCATTGCTTGCATACAACCTAACGGGACAAAATATTCAGTACAATGATAACACCCTCAACAATCAGAAGCAATTTACTTCAATCATCATGTAACTAACATTCAAAAGATAGGAAAGTTATGGTCAAACTAACAACAATAGTTTATTTACATAAACACCAACAACAAACATTTTACAAAGTTACAAACACAGGCAATAGACCAATCAACAAAAATGTTACTCCATAATTAAATTTTTTAGTGCAATGTATGATGGCTTAAAGCCACATGAAACTGAATTCAAAGTTTCATTCTACATATACAGTCAAATTACTTAATCCTTTATTTCTTATTGAAAATATTTTATTGCAAGGAACTTTCAAATGTTATCTCGATCTTTACATTACTTTATATTCTTATGGGTCATGAAATAATATTATTTCCCATAAGTCTAAACCAAAATTATATCATTGTCAAATTACATTCTACATTTAAAAAAAAAAATATGATTGCCACTGTGGAAATACAAATGTTCAAAACATAAAAGGAAGTTTGTAAAATAAATAGAAGATTTGAGATCTCAATTCAATGCTATAATTAAGAGACAACATATAATTCACAATATTAAAATAATCAATATCAATATGCATCCACCTCAAATACAAATAAAAAATCACCTTTGCAAAAGAATAATAATAAACAATTTAGGCAGGATTGCTTAAATGTTTAAAAATGGCTTATTTTATGTATTAAAGGATTAAAATCAAATCGCAGTTACCAATATGATTATAATAATTGGAGGAAAAATTATTAAATCCCAACAATGAATGGCTATTAGCTCTTACTAAAATTTAGGCATTTTCAGTTGTATTAAATACTATGGAAACATATTAATTAATTTAACAATTTCCTCTCTGTGATGCTATATGAACACCAGGGTGATTCCATCATAGAATATACGACATGTGACCTTCCAAACAAATTTAAAAAAGGTCAGCAATAGCATTTATGAACCAATTTATAACTTGTGTTTTTTACAATTTCCTTAATCAATTGTTTGTCAATGGTCACAATTACAAAATATTTGAGTGAGTATTGGAGTAAAGATTTATTAACATAAAGTGTATTACATATCATTCCCTTTGTTAAGAACACTTTCTTTCTGAGATAGTTCTCCCTTTATGAGAATACAATCTCTATCTTCATTCTAAGCCATTTCTACTTTTCTGTAAGTAGGATATGTATCAGATTTAGTTGTAAATAAAAAATGTTTCTAGCTAGTTTACTTGATGCTCACATTTTTAGGAGTTTGCAAATACAATATACATTGAGTTGATGGATGAAATATAGGTTTTGGAATGATAGGGCTTGGAATAAGTGAGAAATGAACCCTTCCAAGGGCTTCATTGCGATGATGGGAAGACGATTTATAAAAATATATTTCCCTTTTCTTGACATAACATTTGTAAAGGATGTGACAATAAACTTTTCCCTCATTCTCCCATGTAAAAAAAGTTTCTAGCTAGTTTACTTGATGCTCACATTTTTAGGAGTATGGGAATACAATATACATAGAGTTGATGGATGAAATATAGGTTTTGGAATGATAATGCTTGGAATACGTGAGAAATGAATCCTTCCAAGGGCTTCATCGTGATGACGGGAAGATGATTTATAAAAATACAATTCCCTTTTCTTGACATAAGATCTATAAAGGATGTGACAAGAAACTTTTCCCTCATTCTCCCATGTCAAGATAGTTGTAAGCAGTGAGATATTCAACATAAAGTTACACTTCATGTTCAACCTTTGCTTCTTAACAACAGAATAACTCCTAGCGAGACCAATTCATTAATTTATCTTAAGACCATGGACATATTTGAATAATAAATCAGGGAGTTCACTGATATTGTCTAACATGTTTTAGAATCCAAGTTAATACAAAATTTAAATAGCAAAATCGAACTAGTTTTGTAATTGGAGGCTAGACTTTTCAGAAGATGTAGTAGAAACTCATTACAATTGGTGATAGCAACTTAATAACAATATTTGCATTTAATCAAATAAACAAAATATATTTTTTAGACTAAAAAGAAGGAAGGAAATCTGGTTGTGCATATCTTATCATTGAAATATCAATTAATTTAAGTGTTCATGTATGAGTTTACCATGCCCTATTCTTAAAAATTTGAATAAGATATTCACACTTTATGTCTCATGAGGCATAAAAAGAACCCATAAAATCAACCTGAGTACTCCTCACCTTGTGGCAATATCAACATTGTGTTTAATCCTCACCTTGGTTACCTTTTTACCCTCTCCAACTCCATTGGAGGCTTGAACATTCTCTAGCTTCTGAAAAAAAAAAATTGACCTTCTTTCATATGTAACCTGAACATGCCTTTTCTTAGGGCTTACAGGATCTTCCACGGGTGTTGGAGCCGCTTGCTTGGAAAATATACACCCCATCCCTCATCCACAACAACTCAAAAGACATGTTCATAACTATCCATAACTCAATTCAAACAACATAATAAAGAATACAAAATCCAATCCACTATTTCAAATCCTAATCGACAAAACCTCAAATTCTAGAGCACGATTCCCTTTTATTTACTCTACCGAAACTCACATGAATTTTTCATTGGTATGCCTCACTAAACTTACAAAAAATCATAAAGAAATGGAATCTATTCCATTGCTTCAATTCCTAATCCACCAAGCCTAAAATTTTGGAGCTTGATGCACT
The DNA here is from genome assembly GCA_000404065.3 of Pinus taeda. Classification (NCBI taxonomy): domain Eukaryota; kingdom Viridiplantae; phylum Streptophyta; class Pinopsida; order Pinales; family Pinaceae; genus Pinus; species Pinus taeda. The sequence goes on along the minus strand of APFE030733200.1, from coordinate 175,906 downwards.
GTTCTTTACACAACAACAACTCATGAGACCGTTTAACCACTATCCACAACTCAGTGCGCAAAACATCAAGAGAGTGTAGGAATCCATTATTTAAATTTTGAGGTCTAAAATGGACCTAAAAAAATGGACAACGAAAATCAACTTTATAAGAACCAATAGGATTTAAGATGATGATGTCAACCATGGGGGATGATTCACCATTTTTGGAGTAAAAATGTAAAAATATTGAAAAATAAAAAAATAAAAAACTCCTTTCTCAACTTATCTCCCTACAAGTTTACTCAAATTTGGAGTGGGAGAACTCGTTGGATGCATAATTTAATTCCTCATTCAAGGAGTACTCATGTTGCATACTTTCTATGGACTCTACTACATGAAAAAAAAAATGATTGCAACATGGGTACTTCTCGGATGAGGAATACATTAATTTGCATCGAACGTGTGTTCCCACTTGAAATTTGAGTAAAACCATATGGAGATAAATTAAAAATACGAGTTTAAAAGGTAGTTTTTTCTTTTTTCCCTCTAAAATTTTATGATGTAATCGAATAATATTTTATTATTTCCACTATTGTTATATAATATTCCTTAGGATGCCCATTTTAGACCTCAAAATTTATCTAATGCACACGAGAGCTAGAAGAGAAACCTTTGTATCATTTCTTTGATGAGTGACCCAGATCAAGAAATCCATAGGAAACTAACATAGAAGGTGGAGTGTTGAACCATAGCTCCTCAATAACCCAACCTTCCCACTCTCCACACGTGGAGCACAAAAATCCTTGCATGATGTCATTTGAATCTCTATATAGTGAGGGATGACGAATCTCTATAGTGTCTGTAAGAAGAACCTCATAATAAGAAGGCCTATCAGCATAAGTATGGGATGTAAAGTAATTATTTTGTATGGGTATAAGTTTTTTTATAAGGTTCCATATAAAATATAAAATAATTAAATAAATAATAATCAGAAAATAATTATCTTAAAATACTACCTTAAAAAAAAATTTATGTAAGGATACTACATATTGAGAAGCTAATGATTCCTTCCACTTGAGTTCTCATGAACAGAAACTAAAGTTTTAAAAGCTGTCCCCATATGTGATCAACTTAGTCACCTTCTAATTAAACATTGACCTATGTTGATATCAACCAAGTGCTACATAATATCTTGTCCCTGTTGCTTTTTTTAAATATAGCTAAATTAAAGCAAAAATATTGAATTCAAGCTAGTGTGAAGATTGAATTCGATCAATTTGGAATAGTGCAACTTGAACCTTGTTTCCTTGTACACCTTTGATGTTTAAATAGACATGGTTCTCGTACTAGGCTAAAAGGATAAGGAAATAGTTTCATACCTCCTTCACATAGCAATAAAAAGATGTAGCCATCTCAAGGTGAAGCCAAAGGTTGAGAATTAATTGGTAAATTGAGGAATTTTCTTATTTGTAATTCCATAGTGTGGTGATGGAGAATATAATCCTACTTGTAACACCCCCTACCACATTTACATGCACTTACAAGCCCTTTGGGGTAAATGTGAAGTAGAGAGCCACTATGACATGACTCGACGTTCTAGTTCTAGTTAAGGAAGTGGGCATACAATTGAGGCTTACTAACCTTCCTCAAGAACCACATATCATTCAGAAAATGAACAACCACCCCAGGTGACCAATCCCTAAGTTGGAACCCTTTTTCTCTTACTTAGACCCCCAACCGCACCCACAACAAGGCTTGCATGTGGTTATGAGGCTCCAACCAGACTCATAGTCCTAGCTGCCAGCAATAATGTCCTAAAATCACCAGTTTAGTGCCTGTGGTCCCAATATTTGAGCCACTTTTCTAGGCTAGCCTCTAGACCACTCCCTAGAACTTTTTGTAACATTCCAGAATCACATTTAACATGACAGAAAAGCCTAATATTCAAACATGAATCGAAAACTTGATGTAGACTGCCTAGAACACACTAGGCATTTCATTAAACACATGGTAAACATGTAAGCTACATGTCATGAATGCATATCCGAGTGTAAATCTTTGTTCTTTAGCTGAAAATCATTGAGAAGGTCTAATTCCCTCTCAAGTAGCTTCCACAATAGTTGTTAGCCTTTGCATTCATCAACCATTCATTAACTTATCAAAGCATAACAAAAGCCATAGCTAGGACATATCTTAAATCATGCTTATAACCAAAATATAAATAGAATATTAACCATGATCAACCAACCATCAAATGCTCATAAATCACAATGGGAAAATATCTCTTATTAAAATATGCAAAAGCCAACCAAGTCAGGGACTTCCTCGTACCACCCGACCATAGATTGAGCTGAACCAGATATTTCTTTTGGCTAATCACCCCCATGCCATATTCCAAGCATGAATGTCGGATCTCATGGGATAAACCAAGACATAAACAATTGAGGGAATCCAGAGGTTAAACCACCTCCATGCTCAAACTACCATGATCTCACCAAAACTGGTCAAGAGATCACAAAACCAAAATAAGCTTGGATGCCTCAGAATTACTTCACCATAGCTTGAGGATTTTTCCTATCTCCACCCACATGTTGAGGGCTTTTTGGAGAAAACCATCTCCACTCCCAACCCTTGGGAATTTTCTTGAGACCAAATCACCTGGTTCCAAAACCTTTCAACAATCTGAAGCTCAACCAAGAAATGAATCCCATCACACCATGTCTATCTAGGCAATGGCAAGGCAAGGCTAAAACCAACATAAAACTTGACAAAACCCATGTGAATGACAACAAATGAACGAAATAAAAAAATGCATGAGCCATGCATTCACACCTCATCTAGGAAATCACACATCCAACCAGTTACTTGCAAAATCTTCCTACTGAAGTTGTTGATTCAACATTCTCCTTTCTTTCCTTGATTCCCTTTGCTTGCTTTCTTTCTCCTCTTGGTGCTCTCTCTCTCTCTGAAACTAATTCCAAACCCCAAAGTGGCAAAAGTTAAACTAAAAAATGTTGTGAGTTGATTCTCTGATGCTTTTTTATTATTGATGTCTCCATTTTCTTCATTTTCCTTATTTTTCCTTCTAATTTCTCTCACATCCAAATATTTGTCTCTTCACCTTCCTTTTATCCTATTTTCCTTTTCTCATAAATAAATGTCAATTAATTGATATTTTCCTTTGATAATGCCTTTTCCAATTTCCTTATCCATTAATAAACCCAAAGTGATGTACACTATAGTGCTTTTTCCAACATTCAACTTGGAATACATGTCCTGTGACCATGGTCTTATTTTGCCTCTATTAACATTTATTACATGAAATTTTAAACCGGGGTTGTTACAAACCCCCCCCACTAAGGGGAGCATCGTCCTCGATGTTCTATGACACCTATGACCAGCAAAGTATTGAAAAGAAAAGATACTACCTATGTATCTTTATAACATAGCTCGATGAAATATTTATAATGAACATCTACTGTAAACCATGACCAACATGGAAAACATGACAATCATACCGCTTATTGGAGCTTTATAACACAACGCATTGCGGTATCTATAACCATACACATATATACACACATATACTAAAACTCATGTACTTGACCCAACAAATAATGAAGGATACAAATCCTACATCAGATGCACTATCTCCCATGTAGCTTCATTGGGTCCAAAGTGCCTCCACGACACTTTAACTTTCTCAATTGCTTGGTTTCAAAGCATGAGTTGTTTCCACTACAATATGCATTGTGGTTATGGATGGAATTATCCCTCTAGTACCACCTATAATATAGAATAGTTAATCACATGAGGAACATCCTGGACATACTTCTTAAGCAATAAAACGTGGAAAACATCATATCATGTACTTTCACTGTCAGAGGCAGTGCAAGTATGTAGGCCGTTGGTCCAATTCTTTCAAGGATATCAAAAGGCACACAATACCAAGATGCTAGCTTGGAGCATGATCCAATCCTTAAGGAAATCCTCTTGAGTTTGATGCGCAAATACATATGCTCCCCAACTTAAATTTCCTTAAATACCCTGTGTTTATCTGCATAACTCTTCTGCCAATCCTGTGATGCCTCTAATTTCCCTTTTAATAACATGCATTTCCTGTTCCATATTTGCAACATATCCGGTCCAATCAACACCCTTTTCATTGGATTACTCCAGTTGATAGGAGTATTACAACTCTGCCCATAAATAAACTTAAATAGACTCATCTTCAAGGACTCCTGATACTCATTATTATACATAAACTCTACTAGTGGAAGATACTCTTCCCACTTCCTTTTTTGATGCATGATGTACATCCTATGGTATTTATGTTCCTATATGTTTATGGTATTTCTGTTCCTATTATGGTGGTTATATGGACATTTTATGACAACAACTATGTATGGCTCTTAACATTATTTTACTTGTATATGAATGGATAATGTGTTTATGACCTAATAGAGGATAATGCAACAATTGACATGAGGGAACAATGGTTCATATCGATTCTCAAATAAGTATGAGATACATACACTTAATTATGTTGTTTACACATGTAGATTACATGTTGGTGATGTGTTTGACGAGATGCCTGTCATGGCTATTAGGCGTATGGTTATGGCCTTGTTCAATTATTTGTTTTTGCATCATTGTTTCCCTGTATTTTTACTAATTCTAAGATATCACTCCATTCTTGGTAGTGGCCTAGGTTATGGGCCTGAAAACCTTACTTAAATCCCGGGGTCGTTGGCGCAGAACTAGAAATTTTGGTCCCTGGTCACTAGTAGGAAAACCTGTGAGAGCAACTTTAGGTTGTTGATCGCTCCTTTGCCCATAACATGAGAGCAACTATGGCCTAAGAGATCCATAACAATAGTGGGACCTAGGGATAGGAATTTTGAGTTGTTGACTTGTCTCTTAAGGGTTTTTTTGATGATTTTGGATGATTGTGTGTGATGCTCCATCGATTCCACTTCCTTAAGGTCACATAGGAGGTCGAATATGATCATACTAGCTTCTTATCTCATGTTTACCCCGGCTGGCATGGTTACTTTAGTGGATGTCGGAGGACGGTGTTATAGAGTGGTATCAGAGCTAGGCTTGAACTGATGGGTACTGTGTGTTGGTCATGCATGCATGTCAGTTGCATGTGTGTCTCTTACACTTTCATTTCATGTGTTTGTTTCACTGGCTTGATGATTGATCATGATTGTAGTATGGTTGATATGAAGAATTTGATATTGTTCTTTCATAATGTATTTTTCATGAGTATGTGACTGGTTGCATATGGATTATATGTTGCTTACATATTGATTTTTTGTCACCTACTTACATCCTTGTATGTTAGGTTACATTCTTTAATAATTGATTACATGTATCAGTATTGTAGGTTGATTACAAGAATTGATTGCTTATGTTCGATTACATGCATTTATGCACATGTGCAGTTAATTAGGCATTTCTTATGCATGTTTTTGGTTGCATGTGGCAATATGTACAATGGAGAAATGGTTGTTTTCATGCATGAGGTCATAGCATGCATTGTTGATATGGCCTTGCTTTGGTGACTGGATCCTAACTATAGTGATGTTTATATGTCGATACATGTATTTGCATATGTCTATATGTCGTTATGATTATGTTATACATGTATCACACTGATTTGGTGATCTTGCAGACAAGGTATCCTCCCCAAAATATAATAAGGTATGTTGATTTATTGTGATTTGGTTTATCTAACATATTATGCATTGCAGGAAGAAATATCAAATGTCTAGAAAGATGGTTGACTACAAGGTATCTCCCTATGAATTTGAAGAGCAGTATGGTGTTGGGAATCCTTCTGATTTGGCAGTTACATTGAGGAGCTTAAAGGAAGAGATAAGAATTTGTAAGGAAGATAATGACCGGATTATGCATGCAGAAGAGAAGAAAGCAGAGGTTAATGCTATACTTCTTCAGAGTCTATCCGAATTACAACGACAAGGGCCACTTCGGATCAGTCATGGATATGAGGATGAAACTAATGGGGAATATGGAATTAGGTATCATGGTAGACACAAATCAGATAAGTATGATATAGTGAGAGATGTCAGGTTGTTGGGAACTCTGGATAAGAGGGGCGATGAGTAAAGGTACTATTATAGTTTTGGTTCTGATAGACATCATGATCGTCATCACTATCATCCGTACAGGAGGAGTAATAGTGGATACTTGCTTGATGAATTCAAGAAATAAAAATCACCTACTTTTGATGGAGATGTGAAGAATCTGAAAGAGGAAGAGGCTTGGATACTTGGGATGAACAAATTCTTTGAGTTGCACGAGTACACAGATAACATGAAGTCTATAATAGCCATCTTCAGTTTTAAAGGTAAAGCAGACATCTAGTGGGAAGACGTTAAGCGAGTTAGAGACATTAGGATAGATGACTTGAGTTGGCGGGAGTTCAATAGACTTTTCAAGAAGAAGTACTTGCCAGAAAGATACTATGACAGTAAGGCTAAATATTTTTATGAACTAAATATGGGATCAATGACAGACAAAGAGTACACGACCAAGTTTATTGAGCTATTGAGGTATGTACCATGTATTATTGATAAGAAGGATAAAGTTCAGAGATTTGTCAGTGGTTTTGCATTAGCATTTAGAGATTGGATTGAGTGTGATGAGCCTTGGTCACTTGAGGAAGTTATTGGAAAATTGAAGCATTACTATGAACAGTCAAAACATAAGAATGAATCTCAGCATGGATGGAAGGGAAAATACAAAGGTAGAGGTAAATGGTGGCCTAAGGGGACAAGGCCTCAGAATGGAAAGAAAATGTGGCACCGGAAAAGAAGTTTAATGTAGCTAGATAGGGACATGGGTCACAACAACAATAGTAACAACGTAAAGGTGAGGGCACTGGTTGGTTGGAGTGTTGGATATGTGGTGAGGAACATCGTAGGAGAGATTGTTGGCAACATCAAGGTGGAAGGCCTAATATATATAGTGCACAGGAGGTGCAAACTGTTGGGGATGTTGGTTAGAGTATTCCAAATATCTATACAATAGTGGACAACAAGTAGGAAAAACACCAGGAATCTATCATTGAGATGGATGGTAAGATTTGTGATCAAGTTATTTATATTTTCATTGACCCTAGATCTAAATATAGCTATGTTAGTCCTAACTTGGTGGATAAGTGTGGTTTGAGTAAGTAATTTCATGGAGAGTCTTGGTTAGTATAGTTTCTTATAGGTACGAAGAAACAAGTTCATCATTGGGTAAGAGCTTGTACATTTGATTTGAATGGTATGCCTACCACAATGTATTTGAATGTATTACCATTAGGTTCATACAATATGTTGTTGGGCATGGACTGGTTCTATATTCATAGAACCATGGTAGACTATTATGACAAAGCCATTGAGTGTGTTGATTACAATGGAGAACCAAGGTTCTTACACGGAAAAAATAAAGCCACATCAGTTAGGATGTTGACAACTACGCAAGCAAAGCATAACTGCAAGAAAGGGCATGTTATTCACAGTGCACATTTCTAGTGATAAGATCAAGGAGGTTGAGGATGTAGATGTGTTGAGCAGGTATCCAATTTTGGAGCAATTTAAGGATGTATTTCCTAAAGACATTATAGAGTTGCCACCTCACAAGGAGGTAGATGTTTCTATTGAGTTAGTGCCAAGGGAAACTCCAGCATCAAAAACACCTTGCATAATGAGCACACCTTAGTTGGTTGAGTAGAAATTGCAGTTGAAGGAAATGTTGGACAAGGGATACATTAAGCAAAGTGTATCACCTTGGGGCACACTAGTCTTGTTTGTGAAGAAGAAAGATGGTACTCTTAGATTATGCATTGACTACAGGTAGTTGAACAAAGTGACCATCAACAACAGGTACCCTTTTTTGAGGATTGATGACTCGTTTGATCAGATGAAGGGAAAAATAGTGTTCTAGAAGATTGATCTAAGATCTAGATAGCATCAGGTATGCATCAAAGAGGACATTTACAAGACTCTGTTTAGGACTAGGTATGGGAATTATGAGATTTTGTTGTTCCATTTGGCTTAACTAATGCTCCATCTACATTCACGTGTTTGTTGAATAATGGTTGAGTGGGCATAATGGTTAAGATCATGTGTTTCCTCCTAAGAGGTCACAAGTTCAAAACGAAAGGGGGGTAGAGTATGTATGCCTTTGTAGACTTAGCAGTCAAATCGCTGCATGGAGGTGGGTCCCTTGTCCCACAAACAAGGGGGTCTCATACACCAATTTGGTGTCTGGCTTGGCTATGACCTTAAAAATGGATATTATTATTATTATCAATGTGTTGCATCGATATTTGGATAAGTTTTTTATTCTATTCATTGATGATATATTCGTATATTCTAAAAATGAGGAAGAGAATGCCGAGAATTTAGTATCAGCATTGAGGTTGTTGAGGGAGCATCAATTGTATGTTAAGCTCAACAAGTGTAGTTTCTTCAAGAGTGAGGTACACTACTTGGGGCATGTTGTCTGCAAGGAGGGCATTGAGGTAGATCCAGAGAAGATAAGGGCCATCATGGAGCGGGTAGCTCCTAAGAGTGTGGATGAGGTGAGATATTTCATTGGTCTAGCAGGCTATTATAGGAGGTTCATGAGGAACTTCTCGCAGATTACTTATCCCATCACATCATTGCAAAGGAAAGGAAATAAGTTCGAATGGACAGAGGAGTGTGAGGCTAAATTTGAGAAGCTTAAGTAGTGTTGACACATGTACCAATGTTATAGATTGCAAATCAAGAAAAAGAGTTTGTGGTATGCATAGATGCTTGCAAGATAAGGCTTGGTGGAGTCCTTATGCATGATGGAAAAGTGGTATGTTATGAGTCCCAGAAACTAAATGAGCACGAGAAGAATAACCCAACACATGATATTGAGTTAGCAGTAGTCGTACATGCATTGAAGATGTGCAGACACTATCTTCTTGGCAGGGGGTTTGTACTTATGAGTGATCATATTGGGTTGAGGTATTTGTTTGACTAGTCGAATATGAATGCTATGCAGGCTAGATTCTTGGCCACGATCAACGAGTTTGATTTCAAGATCAGGTACATCAAAGGTAAAGAGAATAGGTTGACATATGCTCTTAGTAGACAGGTACAAGTACATCACTTGGAAACTATGACCTCCTATAGGACAAATCTACAAGATAGGATCTTGTAGGTAGGTTAACAGGATGTCAAGTATATGGAGATTGTGCACAGGTTGCAGTAGGGTGCTAGTACAGGTACATGTATACATGCGGGTACATGTACATGTACAGATGGCAGTACATATACATGCACAAGTATAGGTACAGGTATAGGTGCAGGTGCATAGGTTATGGATTACTGGCTTATGGTTTGGTCAGGTTTCTATACAGGATATATGTGCCAAAGAATAGTGAGATCAAGAAGGTGATTTTGAGGGAGTTTCATGCGAAACCTTATTTAGGTCACTAAGGTTATCAGAAGGAACTGACAATGGTGAATAGAATATACTATTGGGATAATTTGAAGAGGGATGTAGAAGAGTTTGTGGTGAGGTGTTTCGATTTTCAATGAGTGAAAGAAAAGTGTAAACATCCAAATGGACTTCTACAGCTAATCGTGATCCTAGAATGGAACTGGGAAGTGATTTCCATGGATTTCATCACAAGGATGTTGAAGATAGTGAAACAACATGATTCCATTATGGTCATTGTGGACAAATTAACAAAGGTTGCACACTTCATTCTGGTGAAGTCTATGTTCTCAGCTAGTGACATGGAACATGTATTCATTAGAGATGTGGTTAGACTTCATGGTGTTCCAAAGAATACTATGTCAGAAAGGGATGCGAAGTTCACTTTCAAGTTTTGGAAGGAGTTATTTGTAGGTTTGGGCACAGAGTTAGCCTTCAGCACAACTTATCATACTCAAATAGATGGACAGCCAGAGAGGGTCAACAGGATATTAGAGGACATGTTGATGATGTATGTGATGCATCAACAACAGAAGTGGGAAGAGTATCTCCTTTTCATAGAGTTCGCATACAACAATAGTTATCAGGAGTCATTGAGGATGAGTCCTTTTGAGGAATTGTATGAGTGGAGTTGTAACACTCCTATCAGTTGGAGTGATCTGATTAGTAGGGTATTGATTGGAACAGATATGTTGGCAGACATGGAACATGAAATGTAGGTGATCAAGAAGAATCTAAAGGAAGCACATGATAGGAAAAAGAGTTATTCAGATAGGAACAGGTTGTTCAAGAAGTTCCAAGTTGGGGAAAAGGTGTACTTGTGCATCAAATCGAAGAATATCTCATTGTGGATTGGATCATGTGCCAAGTTGGCACTACCATTTTGTGGACCCTTCATTATCACTAAGAGGATTATCCCAATAGCCTATTGACTTTCACTGCCTCCGACAGTGAAAGTCCATGATGTTTTCCATGTATCTTTGCTTGAGAAGTATGTTAAGGATGCTCATCATGTGATTGACTGGTCTGTATTGCAGGTGGAACTAGATGGAGAATTCTGGCTAGATCCTTAGTGTATATTATAGAAAAATGTGTTCATGCTCTAGAATCAAGAAATTGAGCAAGTTAAAGTGAAATGGAAGTACTTTGGGCCCAATGAAGCTACATGGGAGATGGCATATTAGACGTGGGCTATGTATCCTTCCTTGTTGTTCAGTTGAGGCAAAGCAGCTTCAATATGGTGGTTTGGTATATGAATTATGGTGGTTTGGTATATGCTTTATGATGGTTTGGTATATGTTTATGGTGGTTGATATATGCTTTATGATGGTTTGGTATATGATTTATGGTGTTTTATATATGCTTTATGGTGGTTTGGTATATTCTTTATGGTGGTTTGATATATGCTATATAATGTTTTGACATATGCTTAGATATGGTGTTTAGTATGTATTCGATATATTCTTTGGTATATGATTTGGTATATTTTTTTGGTATATATTTTGGTAATGTTGCTATGTGTACATATGTGTAAGGATGTAAATATCGCCATGAGCTATGTTATAAAGCTCCACTATGCAGTATGGGTGTCATGTTATTATGATTATGTTTCCATGTTACTATGCTATCATGTGGTTATGTTATCATGATGTTATGATGTTATGTGGATTGACACTGAGTAGGATGATCATTGTAAATACTGTAATGAGTTGTGTTATAAAGCTCCACTATGTGATATGTTATCATGTTGTCATGATGTTTTTCTTTTGAGCAGGTCTTTCATTGTAAATATTGTAACAAGCTATGTTATAAATCTCCATGAGCAATATGTCTTCTTTCAAAAGGATGTTGGTATATGTGATTGAACACCGAGGACGGTGTTCCCCAAAGGGGAGGGTTTTGTAATAGCCTTGGTGAAAATTCCATGTAATAAAAGTTAAAAAAATAACAACGGTTGATGGGACAATTATTCCAAGTTGAATGTTGGGCAAGACATCCTAGGGGGTGTTTGTTTGGTTTTTTTATTGCTAAGGAAATTGGCAAAGGTAATGGCTAAGGCTTTGGAAAGACAAAATGGCTTTTTCAGCTCATTTGTTTATGAAAATAATGGAAATTAGGAGAGAAGGGAGGTGAAAGGTCACAAGTTGCATGTGGGGAGGAAAATGAAGGAAAATAATGGAAAAGGAAGAAAATAGAGAACTCAGTTATAAAAAGGCTTCTGAGGATCAATTGGTAACCTTTATTTAGTTGGGTTTTGGAGCTCTCTCATTATTCTCTCTCTCTCTCTCTCACTCTTGGACATAGAGTTTCTTGGAGCACTTGGGAATTGGAGAAAGAAAGGCAAATAAGGAAAGGGAAAGCAAAGATCAAGTAGGGAAAGGAAAGGTCAAGCAGCTATAATAGGCTTCATTGTAGGTATCAACCTGCATGTATATTTTCCTTGCTAGATTTGGCATGCATGGGATTTCATGTGTTTCTTTTCTACCATGGCATGTATTTTGCCAGGTGTGACAATATTTTTAGCCTAGTCTTGCCATTTCCTTATAAATTTGATGAGATGGGTTCTCTCATATGGTTTATGTGGGATGGCCAGATTAGATTCGAAGCTGAGTGGGATAAATCCCTGAATTTCCAAACACATGGTATGAGTGGTCCCTGAATCGAGCTAAGGATTACGAAGCCACTGGACTAGTAATCCTTGAACTAGACTGTGGATTGTGGTAAAGCCAGATTGTGTGCCTCAGTGAGCCTAGGAATCCTTTCCATTGAATGGTGGGATATACGGTAAATCCAAGAGTTGGATTTTCTCTCCATTGGGCCTAGTGATCTTGGGATGGGATGCATTGTAATGCTTGGAGAGTATGTCTCAGTGCAGGGCCTAGTGATCCCTGAATTGGAATGTGGATGCATAATAAAACCTAAGGGACTAGGAGGCACTCAAATTCCTCACATTGTAGGTGGAGAAATCTAGTGGCATCCATGTTGATTGGTGTTTTTGATGTGTTTTATGAGCCCCAAATTAATGATTGGAATATGGTATGAGGGTGATTGGATGAAGAGGGAATTTTCTCAGCCAATACATGGTCGGGTGGAACGTGGTACTCCCATCTCCAATTGGTTCATTGAATTCATTAATGAGAAATTCACTCCCTTGATTTTCATGTGTAAATGTATTGATGTATATGTGGATTTTGATGGCTTATATGTTTATGGTATTTCTGTTCCTATTATGTTGGGTATATGTACATTTTATGAAAACAACTATGTATGGCTATCAACATGTTTTTACTTGTATATTAATGGATAATGTGTCTATGACCTAATAGAGGAAAATGCAACAATTTACATGAGGGAACAATGGTTCATAGTGATTATCAAATAAATATGAGATTCCTACACTTAATTGAGTTTGTTTACACATATAGGTTACATGTTGGTGATGTGTTTGACCAAATGCCTGTCATAGCTAGTAGGGGTTTGGTTATGTTCTTGTTCAGTAATTTGTTTTTGCATAATTTCCCCCCATATTTTTACTGATTCTAATATATCACTCCATTTTGGGTAGTGACCTGGGTTCTAGGCCTAAAAAATTGGCTTAAATCTTGTGGTTGTTGGCACATAATTGGCAATTTTGGTATCTAGTTCCTAGTAGGCAAGCCTGGGAGAGTGACTTTAGGTTGCTGATCGCTCCCTTTCCCATATCATGAGAGAAACTATGGCCTAAGAGATCCAAAACATTATTGGGACCTAGGGACAGGCTATCTGAGTCGCTGACTTATCTCCTGAGGGTTTTGTTGGTGATGTTGGATGTCTGTGTGTGATATTCCATCAATTCCACTTCCTTAAGGTCACATAGGAGGTAAAATATGATCATAGTAGCCTCTCATCTCATGTTTACCCCAATTGACATGGTTACTTGGGTGGATGTGGGAGGAGGGTGTTACAATCCTTAACATGTCCTCAAGAACCATGTTAACCCTCTCTGTCTGTCCATCTGTCTATGGGTGATAAGTTGTAATGAAAGCCAATTTTGTCCCTAAACTTGCAAACAACTCTTTCCAAAACCTAGAAGTGACTTGGCATCTCTATTTGATATGATATTCTTGGGAACACCATGCAATCTCACTATATCCCCTATGAAAATCTATGCTACCTCACTAGATGAATTAGTAGACTTAACTGCCATGAAGTGAGCTACCTTACTTAACTTGTCAACCACAACCCTGATGGAACCATGCTTCTTTGACATCCTAGACAAACCTATCATGAAGTCCATGGAAATGACCTCCCATTTCCACTCTGGAATCATAATCGACTGTAATAAACCACCTTGATGCTTACGCTTTTCTTTTACTTGCTGACAGTACATACAACTAGCAACAAAATCAACCAACTCTTTCTTCAATTTTGGGCAATGGTAGAATTTCTTAACTGTTGTCAATGTCTTCTGATATCCTCAGTGACCTTAATACGACCTAACATGAAATTCCCTCAAGATAATATTCTTTAGCTCACTGTCATCTGGCACATAAATATTGTTCTTGAATCTAACCAAGCCATTTGTCATGAGATGATAATCCTCATGCCTATAACCTTCACCCTATTTTTGTAACATCTGTATCAACTGCTGATACGTGTCATCAAGTTGTCTTGCCTACAATATCCACTACTGCAAATTTGTCCTGTATGAAATTACTACTACAATATGATTGACCTGCACTCTTCTACTAAGACAATCCCCAACCCCGTTCTCCTTGCCCTTAATGTACCTGATATCGAAGTCAAACTAACTGAGGGTATAAAACCATATAGATTTCTCAGCATTTAGATTAGGTTGGGAAAACAAGTACCCCAATCCACTATTATCACTCATCAAAATAAACCTCCTGTGAAGAAAATAATGTCTCCACATATTCAAGGCATGAACGATAGCCTCCATCTCAATATCATGCATCACATATTTCTACTCATGCTCATTCCAGTTCCTAGGATCATAACACACAACATCTACTTCCTACATCATGAGTCCACCAAGTCATCTCTTACAAACATCTATACATACCATGAACAGTTGATTAGGATATGTAATCTTCAAGACTAGAGCATTTGTAAGAAAATGCTTCAACTACTCAAAACTAGTGGCACACTCCTTAATCCATTCAAACTTCTTCCCTTTTCGCTACAAAGATGTAATAGCATAGGAAATTTGTGAGTTCTTGATGAACTTCTTATAATAAACTACTAGTCCCATGATTGATCTGATCTCTTCCACATTCCTAGGAGCTACCCACTCCATGATAGCTCTGATATTTTCCAGGTCCAATGCTATACCTTCCTTGGAAACAACATGTCCCAAGTAATGAAGTTCACTTTGAAAGAAGTTTCACCCACTAAGCTTGACATACAACTGATGTTCTCTTCAGAATATTAACACTATCAATAGGTGTTTTGCATGCTCTTCCTCATTCTTAGAATATATCAATATATCTTCAATGAACAGTATCACAAACTTGTCTAGATAAGGATGCAACACATTATTCATCAAACACATGAAAGTAGCTGGAGCATTAGTAAGACCAAATGGAACTACTACAAACTCATAATTCTCATAGCTAGAATAGAATACAGTCTTGTAGAAGTCGTCTTCTTTGATGTGTACCTAATGATATCCTAATCTCAAGCCATTCTTCTAAAACATTGTTGTTCCATTCAACTGGCCAAATAAGTCATCAATTTGTGGCAATGGGTACATATTCTTGATAGTTACCTTGTTCAATTACCTGTAATCATTACACAACCTGAGAGTACCATCCCTATTCTTCACAAACAACATTGGTGCTCCTTAAGGCGACACACTTGCCCTAATGTATTCTTTATCAAGAATTTGCTTAAGCTGCAACTTCATTTCCACTAATTCTGGAGTGTTCATCCTATATGGTAACTTTGATGCTGGTGCTGCTCCTAGTATCAACTCAATAGAAAATTCCACTTTGAAATCTTTATTGGAAATACATCCAAAAACTATTGCAAAACTGGATACCTCTTCAAGACTTCAACACCCTCAACATCCTTCCTTTTGTCACTTGAAACATGCACTACAAATAATACACATCCTTTCCTACAACTACACTTTTCCTTCATAGATGTAACCATTCTAACTGACGTAAGCTTCTTTTGCTGAGAATTCAATAGGGAAATGATTATGATTAATTCACTTTACTTGATAACTACTTTTGGTTCCTTTTTACTTATTATCTTTTTTCCTTATTATACTATGTGTGAAGCATCAAACAATTACCAAAACAAAAATCACAATGACACAGTATGTAGGTTGCAAGCCAGAGAAAAACCTCTCCTCTTGAGAGGAAAACCCTTAAATCTCTTATCTTAATTATAGGTTCTTCAATTAACGAATTCCAAGACCTTAATACTGAGATTAATACCCTCCAAGACCAAGACCAACCTCTTTTAGTGATATTCCAACTTTGATCTAATCAAACCCAGTCAAATCCCTTCCAGTTGCACCTCCTCGTCCTTCTGTTGCAAGATTTTCAGCCTCTTGAAAACTACTACTTCCAAATGTCAGAATTTCAATATTATCTTAAATCCATTTTCTAACCTTCACTTTCCTTTCCATGACTTCTATAGCTTGAGAGAGACCCTTGGTAGCCTTCACTTGACCTCCTTGCCTCCTTTACATCAATATTGAACTTGTAGAAGGATTCCTTAGGTCAGCATGGAAACCCTAGTCTTCTTTAGCACTTGTGAGATAGAAAGATAGGCAAAACAAAAAAAATATTTGTCCTCCTCCTTTGTGTCCTATTCCTTCTTCTTCCTTCACTAGAATGAGATATGAGTGAGTTTCTTCAAGGAGGTCGAATCCTATTCTATATATTGGCTTCTCTAAGGGAGGATGTGACTCTTCCTTTAGGATGACATGCCAGCTGTTAGGCCCACTTGGTATTGGAGGGATTTCGACACTTTTGAAGATAAAAAAAAAATTCTTTAGAAGTTAGAATGTGCCTAGTGGGATCTTCAACTTATGACAATGAGTCTTTTGACTTCTTGACCTAGGACAAACCCTAGAAGCATTTAAAGGGTGCTTTCCCTATAAAATAAAAGATATTGAGCATGAAACCCATGCTCCAGAAAAAAACAATAATAATTTTATTTTATTTCATAATATATAAGAATAAAAAATGCATTTCATACTTATGAAGACCGAACCTAGTTACACATTTTTCAACACTCTCTCCTAACTAAGGAGGTATTCATAAGAGGTGCATGGACATTCTCAATTTGAAGAGATATCATAAGAAGAGTCAGATTGGGAACCCATTTGTCTAGCATCATATCAACCAACATTGTCACATAGCAAGGCCTTGACTAACAACTCTATCTCTCCATAATATTAGAGCACAATGTTGTCGATACTGATGATTTATAGATCACATCATCATTATATCTCAAGGTACATACTCCACTCGAGTGTTCATCGAGTATGACCTTATTTGGACTATTCTTGTCTTTGATACCTAGTACTCAAATAATATTGGTCTACAACTACTCTTATCTTGGATTCCCTACCACATCCTCAAAGAGTATCGAATGCCAGATGGTTACCTAATCCTCCATTTTGTCTTTCTAGGTGAAGAGAAGAATGACGTGCCTATCTCTCCCTCTCAACTAGGGAGGATATATCAACCAAGCCAAGCTTGTCTCTCAAGTATGAAATCTTCATGTTAGGAAGATATTTTGTTAATATGTCAGCTACCTACTCATTAATGGAGATATATTGTAGCTGCAACAAACCATTTTGTACTAGATCTTTAATATAATGACACTTTTTGTTTATATGCTTTTTCTTTCCATGAAATACTCGGTTCTTAGACAAACATATACAACTGGTGTTGTCACAATGTATCACTGTAGGGTGCATTGGTCCTTCAAATAGGTCATATAGGAACTTCATTAACCAAACTGCTTCTTTTCTTACTTCATAGGCTACAACATACTCAACCTCAGTACTACTAAAATAATCTATCTTTCTTTTTGGTCATCTATGAGATCATGTAGGATCCCAAACTAAAACATCCTCCTGTAGTGCTTCTTCCATCCTATTCACTGCATCCCTAGTCAGAATCTTTATATCCAATCAAGTGGACATCATTCCTCCTATCATATTTTAGGCATTAGTGGATAGTTCCTCACATATATCTCAATATATGTTTCGTTGTGAACCAATGATCATGTTTTGGTTCCATTTGGAATTGACTGAGAACGTTTGCTGCAAAACATATATTAGGTCGAGTGTTCACCAAGTACATTAGTGAGCCAATTAGTTGTCTATACTTGGAAGGATCCACAAGGTTTAATTTAAAACTTCTTAGTCTCTTCAAGTTTGTGATCACCAGAGTGGTCATAGTTTTTCAGTCCATCATGTCAAACCCCTTCAAAATATTGATCACATACTTTCCTTAACCCACAATAATTCATCAGGTCCTTGCCATATTTCTAGTCCCAAATAGTAATGCATCAACCCTAGATCCTTCATGTCAAATTTTACTGCTAGTTTCTTCTTACATTCCTCAATTTGACCTTTTACCCCTGTCAAGAGAATATCATCTACATATAGAATAATTATCACAATTTCTCCATCTACAACCTTGATATAAAGGTCCAGATGAACAAAACTTTTTGTGAAGCCTATTCTTTGAAGATGTGTATCCATTCTAGCATACCATGCCCTTGGTGCTTGCTTGAGGCCATATAATGATTTCTTCAATCCACAAACATATGTCTTTCTCTCTTTAACTTCAAACCCCAAGTGTTTCTCTATATAGAGTTTCTCATCAATTGTGCCATTCAGAAATGCAATCTTGACGTCAATTTGATGGATGCTCCATCCCATAGATGATGCTAGAGGTATCAATGAACAAATCATCATATACCTTTTTGTCAGAGAAAATGTCTCTTCATAGTCGATGCCTTCTTGTTGGGAGAGGCCTCTAGCCACAAATCTTGCCTTATACTTATCTATACTTCCATCTTCTGCATGTTTGATCTTGTAGATCCACTTGGAAGTTACCACAGATTTGTCTTTGGGTCTAGGTACAATTTTCCAAACTCCATTTTTCATTATATATTGATATTTTTCATTCATTGAATCCTTCCATTCCTGATGGTTGACAACTTTTCAAAAAGTGTTTGGTTCTACTTCTATTAGCTTTATCATGTATGAAACATACCTAGAATGTATTTTGGTTTTCTTTATTTCTCTAAATGAACTTTTTTCTACCCCATGACCTTATGCATTAAGTAATATAGACATCAACCGATTTGGTCTCTTTCTGGATTCAGGGAGGACCATAGGTTTAATGGGTTCACTGGGACCCTCATCTTCATGATGAGATACTTCTTCTTCCTTAACTTCTTCAAATACTGGAAGTTCTTTGTCATTAGATTCCATGGGAAGTTCCTTAGATTTCTTGAATTTGACACTTTTGTCAAATATGACATCTTGACTTGCTTCTATATGGTGTCCTTACTTTATATAGATTCTATAAGCCTTAGAGGAGTTATTGTACAAACAAATATTCCTCTCATGCCTGAAGGATCTAACTTCTTTATTTTATCCTTTGGTATATGAATATATACGAGACACCCAAATATTCAGAGATGATCTACAATAGCCTTCTTCCTAGTGAATACTTCTTTAGGAGTCCTGTTGTGACTTCGATTTTGAATATATACTACATTCTTCATGGCTTCTCCCCACAAAAAAGTTGGTAGATCTTGATCATGTAACATTGAATTTACACTTTCTTCAATGGATCAATTCTTTCATTTAACAACTCAATTTTGTTTGGATTATATGGACTATCATCTCCCTCTTAATCCTTTATTCCTTACAGAATGCTATAATCTCCTTGGATGTATACTCTCCTCCATTATCGGATCTTAGTATCTTGATTCTCCTTTATGTAATGTTTTCCACTTCAACTTTGAATTCTTGAAATTTTGTAAATACTTCATCCTTTGTTTTCATCTATGAATGTGACATAATATAGATGACCTCCAAGATATTTAAGAGTCATAGGGATGCACACACCAAAGTGAATGAGATCCAAGGTTTCTTTTGACCATGAAGCAGTGCTTCCAAATTGTCTCTTGGTATTCTTACCTAATGCACATCCCTTACATACTCCTTCATAGTCTTCTTTTAGTTTAGGTATTCCATCCACTATGGAACTTAGAGTTGGGAGGATCTTGAAATGAAGATGATCAAATATTCTATTCCATAGTTCACATGGGATAACTTCAATGTGAACCAATGCTTGAGCTAGAGGAGATATCATTCTATAAAGTATTCCTTCTCGAATACCAATTAATCTAGCATTTTCTATGCTGGAACAAATAGGATGTTGTTGAGATGAATTTTGCTACCATTCTCCAGCTCTATAGAGGTTGATAAAATGCCTCTTAAAGGATAGCTTTTGTTATCTCCAAGTCCCACTAAATAAAAGGATTTTCCTTTTGATAAGCTCTTCAATTGTTTGTGATGACCTGTCATGTGTATAGATGCACCACTATCAATTCCCCAGATTCTTTCTCCTTGGAATGTGCCAGTGAGTGCTGAGAAGATACCTCCATCTTATTCTTCGACTACTTCCTTACTTGTAGAGAACAACAAACTCCATGCTTTCCTTTATTTTTTATGGAGACAACTTACTACCTTTGAACACTTATCGATGAACTTCTTCAATGTATTTGAGATATCCATGATGCCCTTAGCCAACCTTAGCTTTGATACCATGTTGAAAATTCAATAGGGAAATGATTATAATTAATTATCTTTACTTTATAACTACTTGTGGTTCCTTTTTAATTATTATCTTTGTTCCTTATTATTATATGAGTGAAGCATTAAACAATCACCAAAACAAAAAGCACAATGACACAGTATATAGGCTGCAATTCAGGGCAAAGCCTCTTCACTTGAGAGGAAAATCCTTAAATCTCTTATCTTCCTCATAGATTCTTGAATTGACAAATTCCAAGACCTTAAGGCTGAGACTAATACCTTCCAAGACTAGGACCAACCTCTTTGAGTGATTTTCCAACTTCGATCTAGTCGAACCTAGTCAAATATCTTCCAGTTGCACCTCCTCATCCTTCTGTTGCAAGATTTTCGACCTCTTGAAAACTGCTTCTTCCACACGTGGTAACTTCCATCTTCTCTTATATCCCTTTTTGGAAATTCACTTTCCTTTCCCTAACTTTTGGAGCTTGATAAAGATGCTTGGTAGCCTTCACTTGACCTTATTTCCTCCTTTCCACCAAGTTCGAACTTGTAGAAGGATGCCCTAGGTTAGTGCAAAAACCCTAGTCTTCTCTAGATAATGTGACAGAGGAATATAGCCCAAAAACAAAAATTCTTCTTCCTCCTCCTTCATTACCTCTTCCTTCTTCTTCCTTCGCTAGAATGAGAGATGAGTGAATCTCTTCAAGGAGGTCGAATCCTCTTCTATATATAGGCTTCTCTAAGGGAGGTCTTGGCTCTTGTTTTAG
Source organism: Pinus taeda (assembly GCA_000404065.3). Lineage (NCBI taxonomy): Eukaryota > Viridiplantae > Streptophyta > Pinopsida > Pinales > Pinaceae > Pinus > Pinus taeda. The sequence continues at coordinate 154,864 of APFE030733200.1, read as the reverse complement.
GCCAACTTGCTAGCTGTCAGGATGATTTGGTCTTGGAGGTGATTCTAACACTTACATTTTTTTTCTTTACAAGTTATAATGTGACTAGTGGGGTCTTCAACTTATGACAATGACGTTTTTGAATTCTTGACCTAAGACAAACCCTAGAAGCACTCAATGGGTGCTTGACCTATAAAATAAAATACCTTGAGCATGAAACCTATGCTCCAAAAATAATAATAATAATTTTCTTTTATTTCATAATATAAAAGAATCAAAAATACATTTCATGCTTATGAAGACTGAACCTAATTACACATTTTTCAACATCTTCTTACATTCAAGGTTCTCTTCTCTCCATCATCATTCAAGCATTCTATAACCTTCTTTTAACACTCTACCTTAGTCCTATGAAGGTACAACCAATCCATACCCAAAATCATAGTATAGAACCCAAAGGAAGGACATTAAGATGCACTAATCTAGGCATACCATTCAATGTAAATGCACAAGCTCTCACCCAATTATGAACTCTTTTCTTGGTCCCTATAGCCAACTGCACCAACCAAGACTCTGCATGCACTTCTTTACTCAAGCCACACTTACCCACCAGGTCAAGATAAACATAACTATAATTATATCCAAGATCATTCAAAATGGAAACAACTTGATCACAAAGCTTACCTTCCATCTCAACAACGGATGCCTCACGATCTACTTTCTTGTTATCAAATGTTGCATAAAGTTGAGGAATTCTCTATCCAACATCCCCAACTTTTTGTGCCTCTTGAGCATTGTAGATCTGAGGTTTACGACCTTGGTACAATAAAAAATCCTTCTTGCAATGATCCTTCCCACATATCCAACACTGCAATGGTTCATTGCCACTACCCTTATTTTGCTACTCTCCAAGGTGAGATCCATGTTTCTTCTCAACTATGGTAAACTTCTTGTAAGGAGCCACATTCTCCTTCTCACCTGCATCCTAAGGTCTTTCCGACTTCAGAGGTCATTTTGCTTTGGTCTTGTCATTACCTTTCCAATCACGCTTAGGCTCAGTCTTACACTTCAAAAGCTCATAAAAGTTCTTCAATTTCCCAATGACTTCCTCTAATGAATGAAGCTAATCATACTCAATTCTAATGGCAGTCCATTGATGAACCTTTGAACCTTCGTCTTCTCATCCTTAAGATAAGGCACATATCTCAACTACTCCAGAAATTTAGTTGCATACTCTTTGTCTATCATAGACCCCATATTGAACTCATAGAGCTCCTTAGCCTTACCATCATAGTATCTCTTTGAAAAGTACTTATTTTTGAAGAGTCTTTTGAACTCATGCCAACTCAACTCCTCTGTCATGATGCCTTCGACGTTTTTCACATCTTCCCACTAGATGTCTTCCTCTCCTTTGAGACTGAGAATTACTATCTTTTCCTTCATGTTCTATGTATAATAATTCAGATCAAAGAACATCTTCATCCCAAGCAACCATGCTTTTGAATATTTTGCTTTCTTCAACTCTCCATCAAATGTAGGAGGCTTGGCTTTCTTGAAATCATCTGAAAAGTATCCCCTCTCACTCCTTTTGTAAGGATGATAACAATGATGACCATGTTGTCTATCTAGACTAGAAATAGAATAGAACCCATAGCCACTACCGCTCCTGTCAAGTGTATCCATCCATCTACCACCTCTGACAGTTTCATGCTTGTCTGATATGTGCCCTCAATGAAACCTGCTACCATATGCCCCATTAGTCCTTTCCTCCTATCCATAAATATTCCATTGATGTCCTTGTCTCTAAAAATATGATAAACTCTAAAGGATCACTGCATTGACCTCAAGTTTCTTTTCCCAAGGGCTGACAAGTATTTCCTGTGATTAAATTACCCTGTCATTATCCACCTTGCAACTCCTGATTTTTTCCTTCAAACTTCTCAAGGTATCTGTTATGCTAGGAGAATACTCTTCCCCGTGATACTCAGTTGATCTATAAGGAGAGTCATGTGAATTGTAATCGGCCATTCTGCTTGTCATCTCTAATCTTCTACTTCCTGTAAACATACCATGTCAAGTAACCAAGTATAAACACAATCAAACATACCTTAGTGAAGTTTAGTGGCGGATACCTTGTCTGCACAAATCAGTCAAGATTAACATGATATACATGTATATATATAATGACACCAACATATCAACCTATTGACATCATCCCAATCATCATGCATGATAACTCAAATTGTAACAATGACTACATACATGAAAACCATAGCTACTACAATGCATGCATATGACTAACATGTGTGTATAAAAATCACAGCATGCCCATCTAGTTTAAGTGTATGAACATAGAATCTTTGATACCAACCTATAACACCCCTCCCATATTTACCTACCCTTACAAGCCCTCCGAGGTAAATGTGAGGCAAAGTGCCACTATGACATGAGCCGACCTCCTAGTTCCAGTTAAGGAGGTGGGGACTAGAACTAAGACTTATTGACCTTCCTCAGGAATGAAAGATCATTTAGAGACTGAACAACCACCTCAAGTGACCAATTAATGATTTGGAACCCTTTTTCTCTGACCTAGACCCCCAACCACACCACAAAAAGGCATGCATGTGGTTATGAGGCTCCAACCACACTCATAGTCCTAGCTGCAAGTGGTTATGACATTAAATCCTCAATTTAGTGTCTGTGGTCCCAAGATCTGAGCCACATTTCTAGGATAGCCTCTAGACCACTACCCTGAACTTCCTATAACCTTCTAGAATTACATTTAACATGATAATTTAGCTAAACATTCAAACTTTAATAAGAAACCTATCTTAGACTACCTAGAAAACACTAGACATTTCGTCAAACACCTGGTAAACATGTAAGCACTACAACAAAACCAGCGATTTGCGCCAGATTTAGCGCCAGATTTTAGTGCATTTTTTTTGTAATTGTGATGAGAAACCTGGCGCTAAATCTGGCTCTATTGTACAATTTT
>APFE030733200.1:137281-149165 GCA_000404065.3 Pinus taeda | reverse complement strand
AGTTTTGCACCATATTTGATAAATGGATGCAAATAGCACCAAAAATGGGCTCTAGATGCAAAAAAAGAAGTAAAAAAGGATGCTAATCACAGGATTTGTTGTAGTGAAGCTACAGGTCATGGATGCATATATGAGTGTAAATCTTTGTTCTTTGGCTGAAAATCACCAAGAAGGTCTAATGCCCTCTCAAGTAGCCACAACAACACTTTTTAGCCCTTGCATTCATCAACCATTCATTAACTTATCAAAGCATAACAAGAGCCATAACTAGGACATATCTTAAATCATGCTTATAACCAACATATAACCAAAATATTAACCATGAAAGAACAACCATCAAATTCTCATAAATCACAATAGGAAAATAACTCTTATTAAAACATGCAAAATCCAACCAAGTCAGGGACTTCCATGTACCACCTGACAATAAATTGAGTTGAACCAAATATTTCTTTCATCCAATCACCCTCATGCCATATTTCAAGTATGAATGTGGGATCTGTTAACACCCAAGTTGTTCCCTTTGACTCCAAGGGAATACGACTGGGGTAACCACTAACCAATATTTGGATTACAGCTTCTAGCCCAACTGTAATCAGAGAGGGCTCTCTCTGTAAGGTTTGTCTTTGTTCTGTGGAGATTTTAGGCTAGTTATGAAGTAAGGGTTTTGGTTTATGTTTGGTTGAAAGGATGTCTTTCTGTATCTAAAGTGGAAATATGCAGATAATGTTAGTCCATTGGGCAATGGAGGCTGTGGCTACTGGTTTTTTGAAATATTGAGTTTGAGCAGCTGGAATTACAGGGCCATTTAAATACTTCATAAAACAAACTTGAAATTATGATGGTGAAATGTAAACAACTAGTGAAAAGCAATTAAGAATTTTCCACTAAGCTGGGGTGTGAGAAAGAGATATATTCCACAGGAGAAAAACTTGAATTCCTGAAACAATAATCACTGTGAAAGATATAGTGTGAAAGGGTAGCAATGAAGAATTACACCTTTATTACTATAACGGAAGAAAACATTTAAAATAGCTTAGATTGAGTTCAGGGTAATCTGTGATTAAATCCTGGAACTATTCTTTTTCCTTGCCATTAACTGTAAAGCACATAAGCATGAAAGAGATATGAAAAGATAACAAAACAGAAAACGAAGAGTTATAAGGAAAAACTTATTGTGTCATGAAATATGCAGGAATCTTGTAACTTTCAGCTAAACACCACAATGCATCAAACAACATAGAGCTTTGGAAATTCCACCGCCTTTGTATTACTTCTCTGAGAATTTACAGTCAAAGAACTCTAGGAAAGATATCAACAACAACCAACCCCTGCAAACTCATGCGAGGGGGAATATATAGAAATGTTTCATACAAAATATCTCAGGCATTGATTCATCTGAGAAATAAATATCTTCACCAACTCGTACAGGAAACATATAAGAAGTTATTGCAGCTTTCAATACAACATAAATGCTCTTTAATTCTGTCAGAAGATTTCGACCTTTGGAGGTCACTGAGTCGGTTGAACGCTTTGCTATAAATGAAGAATGACGTGTCTTTGTAGCTTTGTCCTCCTGTAGCTTTTCAGCCCTATCACCTGTGACTGTCAGTGCTGCTATGGTGGCCGAATGGTTTCGCTGAGTTGGCTCAGCCTCTTTCTCCATACATGCTGATATATCAAAGTTTTCCTGTGCATGACAACTTACATATTTCAATGGAAAAAGACTTGATTACTGGCTCTGGTTTAGTAGTAATTGTATCAATCCATTCCAGACTTCCTGTGTGGGCAATTAATGTCTTAAAATTGCCTCTATAGTCTCATCCGCCTCTGTATATTTATAGAAATTTGGACGTGCATCAAACAAGTGATTGATTTCATTCATGATAAAAAAATAAGCTCTCTACCCTATTGTAGAGAGTCTGTCCTGATGCTGGCCCCAATTCTGCTGAAGTGTTGGGCTTTTCTGCAATTTGATTTGTAGCAAAGGTGTTGACCCTCTTGGCATAATTTTCATGGGAAAGTAGTCTTCCTGAGGTGCCCATTAAGCTAGGAAGACCTCTGTTCTGCAATGCTATAAATTTGTCCATGAATTTATTAATGTCTGTCTGCATATCCTGGCTTCTTCTCTCTAATGTCTGTACCAGGGTTCTTAGTGTTAGGACCCTTTTGACCATCGAAATGGTCTCAGTCCTGTTGGCAATTCCCATTGTGACCAGCTGAGAACTTGTTCTGTGATTAAGCACATTAATCATTCTGGTGGGAGTCTCAGGCATATTGCCTAGAGATGCCCTTGCTCTTTGGATTTCCCTATGTGCTTTTCCAATGAGCCCCATCTGCTCATGAATAGCCTCAATATATTCCCATTGGTCAGTGATGGATTGGCCAATATTGGCCCATAGGACTCTCTTGAGCTCAGCTGTTACTTTATCAAGTGTGAGCTCTTTCTCTAGCTCATTTATCCTCCTTTTGAGAGTCTTTATCTCTCTTTCTTTATCAGCTACGTTCTTCTTGGATTTATCATATCTTTCATTGAGCTTAGCCAAAGTTTCTTTGGCTTGACTCAGCTCTGTCATTTGAGCCTCCAAGACCTGAATTTCATTCCTGAGCTTCTGCATATCAACACTTTGAGCCTGCTCTGTTGTTGGTGCTAAGGTAGAGGGTGTTGTTTGCTCTGTCTGCTGAATGGGAGGGGTAGTGGTCTGAGGAGCTTCTTCCAGATTGATCGTTTCTAGAGGGGGATGAGAAGTTTGGCCTGGCTCTTTCTGTTGTAATGCTGCCTGCAGTGCAGCCTCTGATTCTCCCAACTTTTCTTGTGTTAGGATGAGCTGTTTATATAGTGACACCAGCATAGTTGCTACATCCTTGTCATGTCTCAGCTGGGCAACTTCTTCAGTTTGGGGATGAAGAGTTGCTAGGATCTTGATCATCTTCCTTAATGTTGCCATATCTGCATCCCTTAGTTTCAACAGCTCCTGCATAGCTTTGACATCCTTGGGATCATGCCCAAGCTCTATTATGATGTCCTCCAAAGCTTTGATTCTATTGTCCTTTGCTTGAGAGGATGCTCTTTCCAACTCAAGTTGGATAGTTGTATTATTTAGGCTATTTTCTAGCCTGTAATTCACTAATGTTTTATCTGCCAAGGAGGCATATACCATCTCACCCGTTTGCTTATGTAATTCTATCTGATCCATTGGGTGGATGTCCTTAGCAAGGACCTCAAGGTTGGTCCTGATGTAGTCTGCAGCTGACTGTGGCTGCATCACGGCTGGCATGAAGTGGCTCATAATCATCTTGCCCTCCTGGACATCATAGGCAGACATAAGTCTTTGCTGGTTGGTGGGAGCCATTTTCAACAGATGATTATATAATTGTATCCTTATGGGCTCATTCCTCTTCTTTATGTCCATGAACTGCTGTTTGATTCTCAGTTCACCTCCTCTTTGTTGGCTTGAGGAGCTAACTTCTCCTCCTGTTGTCCTCTCTTGTTCCTGCTAGAAGGAACTTGCAGAGGCCTCAATGCTAGGTGGGCCCATGCCCAAAGATTGCCCTATTGGCATTTCTTCCTCTGAAAGAGGATTCATTCTCTGCCTCTTTTCCCCTTGAGTTGTTGATGTTGTGAGGGGAGTCTCTCTGTCCCTTTTCCTATTTATGTCCTCCTTTTGTGGGGTTTGAAGGACTGAAGCTTTAGCTCTTGTTTCTTGCCTAGGAGGCACAATTTGTGGTGGCTGCTGCTCAGTGACCATTGGGGCCTCTGTTGTGTGCTCTTCTTGCACTGGCTGTTCCTTTTCTCATTGTTGTACCTATTCCTGAAGTGGCTGCTCTAGCTCCGTTTCTTTCTCCTTGCCTTTGCTAGAGGTTTGATCTGTAGCTTTGACTGCCTTCTGATGTGCTGTGGAGGATGAGGCAGCTGCTCCCACTTGAGTGCTTGTAAGAGCAAATACCTGTGCAGAAAGCTCTAAGTCAGCCATCTTTTGGAGATTTCTTCGTGCTCTTTCATTTAATTCTTCTTGTGTGAGAGGTTCCTCTAAGGTGCCTCTCTTCCATTTTATTTGATTTGCATATTTTTCTATGTGAGGCAACCTCACAAGGTCATAACTGGACAGCCTATACTTGACCCTTCTTAAGGTTATGAAGTGATTGGGGTCATAAGGTTTCCAGAGGAAACTGGTCTTTAAGCCAAGGCCTTCTAACATTCTGTCTGCCTCTTGCCAGCCTTCCTCCCTTTTGTTATAAATAAAGTGGCCCAATTGGTTTCTTACCTTCAGCTGTGCTTTCTTGCCTTTGCCTAAAAAATTCTTCACATCGGCATTCCCAAATTGCCTAAAGTATTCAAGGGCAAACAACCTCATAGGCACATATTTGGGCAGTCTTTATGGGGGTAACTCACATCCGTATATTCTAATAACGGTGTGATTTTGGTAAAAATACCAATCCCCAATGTTGTATGCCTTGGACAACTGAAGGATCCTTTGCATCTCATCGGTGAGTCTTGGAGGAGGTGAGCTCAGGAGCAGAGACATGGCTGGGTGGATAAAAAGGTCTATAAACTCACAATAAGTGTATGGAGAATAGGATGTGCAGTGAATAGCTGAGGTCAAATACACTACTGACCTTGGATTTCCTTGTGCATCCACTCTTTTCATAGCAAAAGAAAATTTCTCATGTTGATAGTATAAAATCAAGTGGTAGATGTAGGAGGAGTATCTGAACACCCTTTCGCTTGATAGGTTCATTAATTGCTCATGCATTTTGTCTGATATATAGGTGGCATAGTCATAGAAGATTGGAGTTTTGCCAAGGGAAAACATGAGAATCATCACCAGCATAGTTTCATCAACATACTCAATTGAGTTATAACCCAGGATGGGAATGATCATATCTGCAAGGTCCCTGCCCAATTTGTTGAGGTAAACATGAGAAATGGGAGGGTACTGCACAGTATCAGAATTAATATATAGTTGGTTCAGCTTGGTGATTTGAGCATCTGTCATCTTAGCTCCTAGCTTTATCAGATCAATCAAAGATAAAGGAACCAATTTCTTCTTAGTTTTGAATTGCAACATCTCTCTGATGGCCTCAGGGGTAATATAGAAAACAACTGAGCCTGAAAGGTCAAGCAGAGCCCTCTGAGTGGCATCATAACCATCAACACACAGGTGAATTAGGTCAGGAAATGGATTGACCTGAGGAAGCTTCAAGATTGGGAGGAAGGAATCCCAAATGCCCAATACATCTATTCCAGTCTCATGTTTACTCTTTAATTCATTTAACAGATGGATGTGGAACCTGCTGCGCATTAGAAATTCCTCTGAGATTTGATAATCCAAATCTGCTAATGCCTTCCACTCCAATTCTCTCTGAGGGGCATTTAAAGGGGCAACATTGAGGGCCACAGGTGCTACTGGTGTGTCCATGGTTACTCTAAAACTCTGCTTATATGTAAATTAGTGTTACTGTGCAAAGTAACAGAAAAGAGTGTTTCTTGAAAGGAGAGATGATTTATTGAGAAACAGAGGACAAAAGGGTCAATTGTAGCAATTGAAATACTGCACAAAGCACTAAAAGGAAAAATACTTGTCCTTAACAGACTCTTTCACAGTAATTTGGTGTAGTTCGGGTTCCCTGTTCACGATTGCACAAACAAAATGCAGGTTTTGCGAAAGCTTTGGTAAACAAGGCTTAGCTGGTGAATTTCGACCTTATAGCTTCAAATGGGAACTAGGCACAGGGGATTTGTCGGTTAATTATATGTTTTTATGTGTTTTTAAGCTAATTTAGGCGATTTACAGACAAAACCGGGCGCAGAGAGGATTCACAGGGATAAATACCTGGTACACTGACAGTCCTGGTCACAAATGCAGGTGGGTTGGCGCGCCGATGGCCTCCAGGTCGAATTCAGCAGGTTGGCGTGAGTTTGGACGTAAAATGCATGCAGAAGACACAACAGTCGTTTTTGCAAAAAGTGCAAAAAAACGCGAAATTTTGGCCAAAATATGGATTTTTTGGAACATTGGCGCCTTTTTGGATGACGTCAGCATGACGTCATCGAGTGGGGTCCAGGTCGGATGACGTCAGCATGACGTCATCAGGTGACGTGGCGGCTTAAGAGTGGTCCACGGGGACGGTGAGGTGGCGGACAGGTGGAGCAATGGCGGACGAGGGTGTTGACGCGGCGATGACGTATTAGTGATGCTGGCAGTGACGTTGGCAAGGTGGGTTGGCGGATACCAGAAACCGTAGGCGGTATGATATCACACCGCCTTCCATACGGAAGCGGAATTGTCAGAGGGGGCTCCGATACGCTGTGGGGGTGACGTGTGGCAGATATCGGAAGCTAATTTACGGACGTCGGGGCCGGTCCGATATGCATGTGGGCCGTTGGATGAAAGGCGCCCGATCGGACGGTTGACGGGCCAACAAGTTGTCCGGACGATACAGCGTCGGGCGGGCAATAAAATATTGATTTTTCATGAAATTCGTGCCCGGCGGGACTTTGGAATATTGGCGGATTTGCATGGTTTTTCAATGTCTTTCTTTATAAATCGTGCATAGCTCCAAGACTTTGGATAAGTCGGAAAAAGTGGGTTTTTCATGTAATTTTCCGTTTGAGCGGGTTAAGGGTGAAAATGGGTCTTTTGCAAGGTTTTTAGGCAAATGAAGGGTTGAATAGGTTAAATGATTTTTGAAGGAGGAAAAGAGGTAAGGCTTGGGTTCTTAAACTGACAAGATGTCAATTTGATTCCCTAGTAGTGAACATATGGCTATAATGCCAGGGGGGGGATATTTATAGAATGCTTGGGGTTTATACACTATAGTGTTATAATAGTAGGGAAAGGGTGACATAGGGAATTTAGATAATAGAAGTTAGGGGTTAATATGGAGGGAAAAAGTGAATGAGGAGTGATATCACTAAGTTTATTTGAAAACCACTTAGCTTAGGGAGTATATCAAAATGAAAAGAATTTTAGACAAGAAATGTGGCTCTTAAAGGAAACCAGAACCAACATAAAACCTTGAATTATTTCATAAACACAACTGGTGTGGGGATGTTAGTAATGAGTGAAAAACAGGGAAAAAAGGAAGTTAGACATGCTCCATTGTGTTGTTCTCCTTATCTTGACCGGCAAGATTCAGTCTGAAAGGAATACCACTTTTGCAACCCCATCTACCTACCCATCTACTTGCCTAGCATTTTTTGTTTCTTCTTGGAGGGTGCACTTGGACTTGCAGACCCTTATGTGCCTTTTCTTTTCCATTGGCTTTTTCTTTTTATTGCCTATCTAACACTACCCTTATTGCTTCCAAGGCCCCAGATTAAGCAGTTGGGAACCTTAGCTTCTCTGCCTAACTATTGGTCTGCCAAGATTAAAAAGTTTTGACAGACTTCTTTCTCTATTCTACAACAGAAAATTGAAACATGGCATGATCCAGATTAGACTGTTGGACCATCCATCAAAATTAGTAAACATGAAGGCATATACACACCTTGCCTTGCCTTGGAAATATGTGATCTTTGTATCAGCAAAGCAGAGCATATTTGGTTTTTGAATTTGCCAATCATGAAATATGACACCTATTGGTATAGGTATCCAACAGTGGCTCCACATGGGGATGGTTTTTCTTCTTGAAAGACCAAGAACAACAGGTCAGCATGCCTTGGCCCTTTGGCTACTGTTTCCAAAATTTGGAGTTTTTCATCCTTGAACCCTCAAAATTGTAGACTGTCATATTTATAACACTTGCTGAAGTACAGTCTTTTCCTACTTCTGCAAGATCCTTAAAATTAAGTTATTCACATGTTTAAAGAAAACACTATACACAGTAAATTATGTACAAGTGCAGCCATACTGCATTCATGGAAGGTAGTCAAAATAGTGCTTCAGCATCCTGCCACTGATAGGACCTTCATCCAAATCAGTTTCATCAAGATTCTTAAGAAAGTAGGTGTTATTTCCTTGTACTGCTTGGATGATAAATGGTCCCCTCCAAAGGGAATCAAACTTTCCATGCTTTCCTTTATTTTTCCCTTCTTGAATCCACTTGGAGGAACTTTGTCACCCATGTTGAAATCCTCAGCCTTGGTCCTTCTGTCAAAAGCTTTCTTCAGCTTCTCCGTTAATATTTGAACTCTGTTTAAACTTGGTCTTCTAGTTTGCTGCAAACATGTTTAATTTGATTCACCCTCCTTGCATATCATTGGCTCAGGCTTTGACTTTCTTGAAGTTTAGCTTCATAACAGGGGGATCCCTTAGTGATGAGGAAATTTTGGCTTCTAATCCATAGACTAACTCATATGGGCTGACCCCAATTGATCTCTTGGTTGTTAATCTATCTGCCCATAAGGCATTGACAAGTTTCTTGTGCCAAATCTTTTTGTTCTCTTCCAACACCTTCTTTATCATGTTTACAAGGCTTTTATTTGATGATTCAGCAAGGCCATTTCCTTGGGGATAGTATGCAGTGGAATGGCCCAAAGTAATGTGGAATTTGTGGCAGAAGCTGACCATCTTCTTAGATCTGAAAGCAACAACATTGTCTGTTATTATTTTATCAGGGCATCCAAATCTAGCAAGGATATTGGTCTCCAGAAACTGAATGATAGTGGAGTCATTTGATTGTCTGCATGGGATTACCTCAATCCATTTTGTGAAGTAGTCTGTAGCTGTTAGAATCCATCTATGTTGGCCTGAAGATGAGGGATTAATTTCTCCAATGAAATCCAAACCCCATTGTTGAAATGGTCTCTCTGTTGCAATAGGCCTTAAAGGTAGTGGTAGTAACTGTCTCTTTCCTTCAAACACTTGACATTTATGACATGAAGTGGTAAATTTTTTGACATCAGAGAAAACAGTAGGCCAATAGTATCCAGCTCTCAGTATCTTATCCATAGTGGATTTCCAATACAAATGTCCACCACAATTACCTGCATGAAATTCTTCCATGACTTTGTTAGCCTCCTTTTCAATCAAACAGTTTAATAGGATACCCTCATGGTTTTTCCAAAGCATATTGCCATCCATAACACAAAATTTTAAAGCTTTCATTTTTAGGAACCTACATTTAGTTCTGGACAACCCTGGGGGAGCACACAGGTTTTGTAACACGTAACAGATATCAGAATACCAGGGGGATTGTTCAAAGGCTACATTGATCTTTGGAGTCGCCAGCTCCGATTCACTGTCCAGTTGGTTGATGTCCAAGACTTGGAAATTTGTTTTAGACATTAATTTAGCCAAACCCCGCTCTTTTATCAATTTTGTAGGTTTCATTTCAATATCAAATTCTAAAATGTTTGCAATCCATTTTCCTCTTTTGCCCTCAAGTTCTCTTGAGTAAGTATGTCTTTAACAATTGGGCTTGGTACATAGGCTATCACATGGGAGTATAGGATGTAGATCCTAAATTCCTTAATAGCTTTTACCAAAGCATATGCTTGCTTTTCCATGATCTAGTACTTGAGGGGTGCATCTCTAAGAGCTTTACTAAAGAAAGCAATGGGTTTCTCATTTCCTTGGTCATCTTTCTGTAGTAAAACAACAGCAATTGTGTGTTGGGAAGCAAAGGAAAATATGATGAATTCCCTATCAAATTGAGGGTTGGTTAAGACTGGGGTTTGAGTGAGGGCAAACTTGATACCTTCGAAAGCTTGATTTGCTTCTACTGTCCACTTTACTTTTGAATCTTTTTTAAGCATGTTATTGAGTAGTCTGCTTAGTTCGGCCAAGTTTGGGATAAATCTCCTTAAGAAGTTGATTTTACCTAGAAAGGCTTGTAATTCCTTTATATTTCTTGGATGAGGCATTTGTAAGATGGCCTGGATTCTGTCTGGGTCAATTATGATGCCATCTTTGGAAATAATGTGACCCAACAGTTTACCTTCCTCCAAACCAAACATGGATTTCTTAGGATTTAAGGAAATTCCATATTTCCTACAAGTTATAAATATCTGCCTTAGATGTTTCAAATGTTCTTGGTCAGATATGGAGAAAGGTGTGAGGTCATCTAAATAAATGACAAGGAAGTCATGAATTTCTTTGGCAAACGCAATATCCATTGCTCTTTGGAAAGTAGCCCCTGCATTCTTCAAACCAAAAGGCATTTTAACATATTTGAAGGTTCCCCATGGGGTTGTAAATGCTGTTTTGTCTTGATCATTAGGATGAACTAAGATCTGGTTGAAGCCTGAGAACCCATCAAGTAAAGAAATTCTTTAGGCCCCCACTACTCTCTGCAAGATGTGATCCATCTTGGGTAAGGGGTAATTATCTTTCAAGGATACTTGATTCAAGTTCCTTAGATCAACACGGAGCCTTATTTCACCAGTTTTCTTTCTTGTAGGGACTAAGTTTGAAATCCAATCAGAGAATCTGATTGGTGCTATAATGCCTGCTTTAAACATTTTTTGTACCTCTTGTTCCATTGCTGGGAGGAGCATAAGATTGATTCTCCTTAATTTTTGTTTAAAGGGCTTTTGATCTGGCTTGAGTGGGATAGTGTGTTGTATTACAGAGGTGTCATAGGATTTTAGAATCCTCATAATTCCTGCAAAAACATCCTGAAACTCTTTAAAAAGGTCAATGTATTTAGGCTTTTGGTCAAGAGGTAATGCAGCAGACAGTTTTATGACTTTAGGTTGTCTATCAGTCCCAATGTTATATTCTTCTATGGCAGTGTTGAGGGGCTGCAATTTTGGTTTGTTAGGAACATCATTGGAGTCAAAAATGTCTTCTAAAGGAGCTAACCCTGTTGGAATAAAATTGTCTTTTAATTGTAACACTTCAGTTTCATAATCAGCTATCTCTTCACATTTACTTTGTTGGATTTCTTGTATGTTGTGTTTGTTGAAGATTGTAGGATGTAGTATTTGATTAGCTGTTTTGGGTGATATTGCTTGGCTATTCTGTTTACCTTGTATTTGTGATTGACTTGCTGTCTCAAGTCTTTGTGATTGACTTGCTGTCTCAAGTCTTTGTGATTGACTTGCTGTCTCAATGTCAATGTTTAGACCTGACAACTCTTCCTGTAAAGTCAAGAAATTGTTTATTTGTGTGTCATCATCAAATACCTGCCAGTCCTTGACATTATTTGGGACAAATGGTCTGTGTTTTATCTCAGCTGTGAAACAGTGATGGGGCTCAAAAGGCAGCTTACAGGTACTTGCAAATGTGGCCAAACTATGAGCATGGAGATTCTGAGCCCTAGGAATTTTGGCAATCTGGAATTCAGTGAAGGACTTTAGTAGCTTAGTAGCAGCAGACCTATAGGATCTTAGTCTTTTGTCATTAGTGACAAAATTTCCTTTCACTTGTTAGACAACTAGGTCTGAGTCTCCCAGTATTGAAACTTTTATGGCTTGTTGGGATTTTACTAACTTGAGGCCTAGTAAGAGAGCTTCATACTCAGCCATGTTGTTAGTGCACCTGAAGTTCAGTCTATAGGCTTGGCCCTCTGCATCGCTATTTTGTTTGTTATGTATCCAAACTCCAGCTCCTGCCCCCAACTTATTGACTGACCCATCAAATTCTAGGAACCATAAGGTCTCTTGTTCTTGGGGAGGCTGAATAATATCTCTGTGGTTTGGACTTGTGAGTTGAAGTTTAGGTTCTTCATCTAGTTTGACTTTCAGGACAGTCTTCTCATTTGATGGGATCAGCTTAGTTTCTAGAGGAGCAGTTTGTTTATTAAAGTCCTGATCTTGTTTGAGTGTCTTGGTTTCATCATCATTTGATTTGTCCTCTTGAACACTTTCATCTTTTGACTCAACCCATGTTTCTATGTCAGGAGTTCCTTCATTGATATGCTGATCTATTTTGATTGTCTGGATTTCTTCATTATTTGTGTGACCTGTATTGTCATTAAAAAGGATATATGAGTCTAT